>APFE030726628.1:18354-61553 GCA_000404065.3 Pinus taeda | reverse complement strand
AAGGCATGCTCATGGGCATCTTTGTCTCTAGCTACAACTCTAAAACTGGTGTGGCAGGTTGTGGCTCAGGCTCGCTTGATGTGACTTTGAAGCTTGTAGATGACCATCATTTCCCCCCCTATCAGATACAAGGTGAGATAATGGAGAAAACTCAACTGCAAGACTGTTTAATACTCTGGAACAAGTTTTGACATTTGACTGGAATATCTTCTTGGATGTTGATGCCCATTGCCAAGAAGCGATCCATCCAAGATGAATCTTTGTTCTTGCAGGACGTTTGTTTCCAAAGCATCTGTGTGAAGAATGGTTGGTTTTATGACAATGCTTACATGGATGAAGATCAAAACAGTGATCTTTCAGATGGCCAACTCGGTCACAGTGTTGGCATTTTATAATCTATTGTTGTTGTTGTTGTTGTGGAAGAGGAGTAGAATCTGGAACAGCTGGATGTGAGCTGTCATGAATGAATCCAGCACTCTGAAATTGAATGGGCTTTGAGTAGTCTGGAATATGAAGGGACAAGTCCTTGTCATATCCAAGACCGGTTATGTGCTTGTTGTGGACAAGCTGTTCCCAAGGTCTGATGATGGGCTTGGGAATCGCAGACTGAGTTTCTGTATCTGCATGTACAACTATTGCTTTATTGGGTACTAAATCTGAACCAACTGTAACATTATTGACTTGCTTCTAATGGGTTGCAATCTCAATGTTCTAAACAGAAACATGTTCAAAATGATGACTCCCCTGCTGTAATTCTTCCTGTTGTAGCTTTGTCTCAAGCTGCAAAAACTCAATATTCTCTTGTACATTATGCAAACAGGTTCTAATGTCAACAAGAGAAGCTTTGCTTATTCATATTGTACCATGATCAGAGGAATGTATCAGAGTTTTTAAGAACTCGAATACTTCACCAATTCTGGCTATTTTATTCATTGTCAAAATTACACTGATCACAACTATGAACTTGTAGAGAAAAATCAACACTCACTCGCAATATGTCAATACAATTGGATTTTACAACAGATTGCAATTGTCTTAAAAAATAGTGATGGCTCTCGATTTCAGTTGTGTTTGGTTATATAAGCTTCATATTCCAACACATTTTAAATAACATAAAGTAATCAGTGCCACATAAGGAGCATGAATCAACAAAAAAAATGACCAACGCATATGCCAGATTGAAGAGCAACCACGGGATTTTAAGAGGCAAATTTCTTAATATATAAAACCTGACAAAAATAGAAAAGGAACAATGCTTTTAACTCTGGATTCAAAGCCTCTCATGCTTCCATTTCTTCATCGGGAAGGGATGCATTTAAAACCATTTTTCGTGGCCCACATGGAATGAAAAGTTGTTGTCACATTATTTGCAATCACGAAATATAGTTAATGCCAAAGAAATGGATTGAATCATCACTGTTTTCACACCATACATTGTCTTACCATAAGCAACCTCCTTGAATGCATCATACGCAGCGCATACACTTTGGGAAAGACTGATAAACACGGCCTCCTCACCTCTACTTTACAATGCCTACTACAGCCACGATTGAAGATGCACGTCCAGCAACCCAACCTTTCTGAAATTAGTAGAGGAATTCACACCCAAATTTGTGCAATCCCAACTATCTCTGGCAATACTAAGTCAGCCTCCAACTATAATCGAATTTTGTCTCTGGATTAAGAAAATTGACTTGCCCAGAAAATAATAAATTCGTTCAAGAAGATTATTGCTTCAGGAATTAAATGCATAGTTGCATCACTCATTACAGGATGATAGTAGCAATTCTTTGAAAGCAACAACGTACACAGAATTTGTTCAGAATTTCAGCAAGCATTCATATGTGGCAGCGGGTTTCAGTGGATTAAGACCCTTACACCCTCAATTTGGACATTGCTCCAATCACACCATCGAACCATGTGCAAGGGAACTTATCCATCAAGCCATGCACAGAGAAACCCGTATCAAAACTTGATCTACCCAAATGAGGATCACTGCAATTAGCGCCTGGCTTACTCGAATAATAAATTGCGGCTTAAAGGAATGGCTTTCCTCAGCCCAGCATCCTAACGTATGGCAATTTCGCGACTTATCCTCGGCCTTCTAAAAACGGCGTCCCTTCTCTGGCACCAGAAATTTCTGGAAGTATCCCTAAATGTCTTGTGGCTCTGCTTGTGACAATATTTCACATCCTACAGTCCATACGCTCCAGACTTCAAGTAACACGCAGCCCAGTAATACATGAATTTTTCTGACATTGATTTAGCAGCCTTTAAACAAGTATTCAGCTCTTTCCATAGGGTGCAATCAATTCAACATTCGTGATAGTCATTGATGTTCCAAAAATAATGAGACCTTCTCCCCAATACGTTCAGGTGATAGAGCAAGGCTCTCAGCCTCCCAGAGAAAAGGAACACAGCTCTTCCCACAAGGTTCGACCTTCAGTTAGGAAGTTCACTCAGTCAGCATCAAATAGTTGGGGTATCACTGCCACAGAACTTCAATTTCTGTACCTCCAGCCATATGAATACAACCCATGAATCTATTGAAAATGCTTAGAAAAATTTGGCCCTAGTGTTCAATCTACTTCTTTTGATATTAACTCGGCCTCTAATCTCTAGGAAAGAACGGTGGCTAGGTTTTGTTGAACACGACTCTCTTTAGGCATAAGAAAGAACATTCGAACTCCTGAAATTTCAATGGGATTCATCTCTTTCCCATGAGTTCGACTTCTACGAACAGTGGTGGAAGACGTATTTTTGGAATATGATACATAGTAGACAATAAGGCTATTGCATCAACACCATACTCATAACACTCACCAAATGCGGGATATTCAGGATTGCTTCAACGGCTTGATGACATTCAACGCACAGTGATTCAAATGATAGTGATTCCAGGCACTGTCAGTAATCGAAGGCTTGTAACGGTCCCTTTGTATAGCAGACGAATTATGATTGATTACAGGGCAGAGAATCGACAGAGTATATGGGCAGAGATCCAAGCATTAGGCAGGCAGAGAGACAAATGATACCAGGAACGTTCGTGTTGACATTTTCTGCAACTAGAGGAGGCAGACAATGTAACTGTTATGATAGCGGACAGTGGGCAGCGTAGTTGTCTGACATGAAAACATGGAAGAGGAACATATTCATACCACCAGCAATTCCATTCCAACAAGTCAGACCAGCAATATCACCGAGCATAACGGTTTGGAGGGTGGAACATTTCAGAGAGAATAAAACGTATATGACAGATACCACAGATTATATGAGAGTTGGTTGCGTATTACAGCAAGGAGCAGCATATATATTAAACACTGAATTATGTCAGATGGGCAGCGTATTATATGGGAAGCCTGAGGTTTCAATGATGGGTCTCTCAGCAAGGACACATGCATACAGTGTGCAGTAGTAATAAATAAACCATTTCAAGGCAGCAAAGACCCAAATTTTAAATCCTTCATAGCACTGCAAAGCGGCAGACAACTTTTTTTTAATACAACGGGAAACTCAAAAACAACGTTTTGGGGTCTTGAGATTTTATTCCAAATCAATTTTATAAGAACAAATCCTGCAATTCATTATTTCATCGCTTTATTTTGAGTAACGCTTCAAACACCAGCATACAGAACTCAATGCAGCTGACTGAAATGAATGTAGTGTCTAAGCTTTCAATGTTTTCAACCAAATTCACAGCGTCCAACACAATTCAATGTATACATCCCGCATATCATGAGCCGCGACCAGAATGACACGCAAAGAAAGGCCACATAGACATAGTGGCTCACACTTGAGCAGGGCAGGAATTCGCCCGCTCTGATACCATGTTAAACACACATGGGCAGCAATAGAATATGAAAGATAAAACATGAGAGTACATCTTTTATTAACAACTGATATACATTTATAGTACATTGTTTGACCGTTGGGTTTCACATCCCAAGGTCTCTTGGACTTCTTTTTGTCTATTCGGCTTCCACACTAACCCATTGAGGATTAGGTGTCCAACAGTATTCAAGTCAATCTAGTGGATATTCTCACCCCATCTGCGATGCAAGTGCCAGAATCATCCTAATGGATGAATAACGAACCATTGGGGAAAACGTCCCATCATAGTCAATGTATTTAACCTGCGAGAAGCCCTTGGCCACAAACCTAGCCTTATACTTCTCCACATTCCCGTTTGTTCTGTGCTTCACGTTGTACACCCAACATGATCCTACCATTGATTTTCCCTCTGGACATGGCACAATATCCTAGACATCATTCTTCATGCTATAGGAATATTATGCCACCATGGCATCCAACCAAACCTGTTGAGAGGTTGCCTCGTTGTAACAAGAAGGCTTTGAGTCTAACAACTCAATCATCAATGCCATGTACCCAGTGTACCTATGTGGTTTCTTTCTCAGCCTAAATGTAGAGTTGGAGTCTCAACTTTCTCTTGGGCCTCCTAAATAAACCTCTCAACCCACTTGGATCTCTTCCTCCCTGTGTTGGAAGTCACTAACTGAGTGGTTTCTTCCACTTGTCTTGGTCTCTCCTCCTGATCGTGCAACAATTCCTTGTCATCCTCATGTAGGCTTACTTTCCACCTAGTTGAGACTCAATCTGTGGTACTGGTTGAGGCTCCTTCTTGGGAGAAAGAAGCTCCTCCTGAGGCACTCCAACGTACTCTCACTCTAAGGACTCCATAGATTTTTCCTCTACAAACCTTATGTCCAACCTAATAATTGTCTTCCTAAATAATGGTATGTACACCTTGTATGTCTGAGATGTCTCATAGTAAACCATAAAAATTCATTTTTCAGTTGTGGGCTCAAGCTTCTTCTTGCTTTCTTTGGGTACATGCTAGTAAACTCTTGTCCCAAAGATGTATAAGTGAGAAACAAGAGGCTTCTTTCCTATGAAATCCTCCTCTGGTGTAACTCATCCAAGCATCATGTGTGGACTCTTGTTCTGTATAAATATTGCAGTGTTGCATGCCTCTTCCCACAAGAACATGGGCATCCCCTAGTCATGCATCATGGCCTTGGCTGCTCCAAATATGTTTTGGTTCTTCCTATCGGCCACCCCATTTTGTTGAGGGTTATGGGGCGTTGTAAGCTCTCTCCCAATTCCCTCATTGGCACACACATCCATGAAAGCATTGGAGACAAATTCCTTGCCATTATTACTCTTCAATGCTTTGATCTTCTTCCTAGTCTAGTTTTCTACCAAGGCCTTGAACACCATGAACTTGGAGAAGACCTCCTCCTCCTTCTTCATAAAGAATATCCATGTCTTCTAAGAATAGTCATCTATGAAGGTGACATGGTTCTTGTAACTCATGAGGGATGGAGAAGAGAAGGGCCCACACACGCTTGAATGTACCAACTCCAAAATCCCTTTGGCTCTGGATTTTAAACATCTGTGGTTTATATTTTCTGAGTTAGTAACCGGAGAACCCACAGTAATACCCATATTCCGTCAAAGTTTCAAATCCCAACAGGGATCCATCATCAGGACTATTTTCGAATGTTAATAGTAGAAGAGCTAAATCTGAAGCTCTTCTTGCTATCTTCACTCTGAATTTTTCGAGTAAAATAATTTCACTCCATGTATCCCCTCTGTACAGATGTCTAAAATCCATAATCATTTCCCTGTACGGAGGGGATACATGGAGTGAAATTATTTTACTCTAAAAATTTAGAGTGAAGATAGTAAGAAGAGCTTCAGATTTAGCTCTTCTACTATCAACATTCAAAAATAGTCCTGATGATGGATCCCTGTTGGGATTTGAAACATTGACGGAATATGGGTATTATTGTGGGTTCTCCGGTTACTAACTCAAAAAAATATAAACCACAGATGTCTAAAATCCAAAATCATTTCCCTGTATGGATAGGATACATGGAGTGAAATTATTTTACTCGAAAAATTCAGAGTGAAGATAGCAAGAAGAGCTTCAAATTTAGCTCTTCTACTATCAACATTCGAAAATAGTCTTGATGATAGATCCCTGTTGGGATTTGAAACGTTGATGGAATATGGGTATTACTGTGGGTTCTTCGATTACTAACTCAGAAAATATAAACCACAGATGTCTAAAATCTAGAATCATTTCCTGTATGGAGGGGATACATGGAGTGAAATTATTTTACTCGAAAAATTCAGAGTGAAGATAGCAAGAAGAGCTTCAGATTTAGCTCTTCTACTATCGACATTCGAAAATAGTCCTGATGATAGATCCCTGTTGGGATTTGAAACGTTGACGGAATATGGGTATTACTATGGGTTCTCCGGTTACTAACTCAGAAAATATAAACCACAGATGTCTACAATCTAGAATCATTTCCCTGTACGGAGGGGATACATGGAGTGAAATTATTTTACTTGAAAAATTCAGAGTGAAGATAGCAAGAAGAGCTTCAGATTTATCTCTTCTACTATCAACATTCGAAAATAGTCCTGAAGATGGATCCCTGTTGGGATTTGAAACGTTGACGGAATATGGGTATTACTGTGGGTTCTCTAGTTACTAACTCAGAAAATATAAACCACAGACGTCTAAAATCCAGAATCATTTCCCTGTATAGAGGGGATACATGGAGTGAAATTATTTTACTCGAAAAATTCAGAGTGAAGATAGCAAGAAGAGCTTCAAATTTAGCTCTTCTACTATCAACATTCGAAAATAGTCCTGATGATGGATCCTTGTTGGGATTTGAAACGTTGACAGAATATGGGTATTATTGTGGGTTCTCCTGTTACTAACTCAGAAAATATAAACCACAGATGTCTAAAATCCAAAATAATTTCCCTGTACAGAGGGGATACATGGAGTGAAATTATTTTACTTGAAAAATTCAGAGTGAAGATAGCAAGAAGAGCTTCAGATTTAGCTCTTCTACTATCAACATTCGAAAATAGTCCCTTTGGCTCTATTGTCTCATTCTTGAAAAGATGACTTGGCATACTTGCCAAGTGTGTAGTCCTTGCACACTTCATGTTGGTCAATGTTGCACTATGGTATTCATATGGCTATCTACTAAAGGATCTTCAATGCCCCATGATGCAAATTCCCCATGTATCTGGGTGCCAAAGCTCCCCACGTCTCAGTCATGTGCATCTCCTGCCATGTTTCTCAAGGTTGTAACAATCTCAAACTGTAGTCAGTATAGGTTCCTCACTCTAACGCCAATATGCTTAACTACTCTAAAGTTGAGAGGCTTGATAAAGGCCTTCCCTTTGTTGAAGATAGCCTCATACCACTTGTTCTCCAAGGTTGAGACAGAAACAAGGTTTTTCTTCAATCCTAGGACATAGATGACATCTCTAGATAGAGAGAATTTTCAGACTCCCTCTCAAACTTGATTGCACCCATGCCCTACGCTAGGTACCTACCATCATCTCCCATCTCTATATGAAACTACATGCCCTTCTCTATCAATTGGCTGAAGTAACTCTTATTTCTGGTTAGGTGAAAGGATGCTCCCCTATCAATATACCGCACATTGTTGGCCACTAAGATTTCCATGCAAACTTAATGAGAAATCCTTCTCGAACTAAGAATTGAACTCATCTAGCTCGGTTGATGTTATCACAAGGTCCCTATTGGACCCCTTCTTCCAAATAGGACACTTAGTGGCATAGTTCCTGAATTGGTGGCAAGAGAAGCATTTTATCTTGCTCAAATATTTCTTCTTCTTCGTGCCCTTCTAACTGGACTCGGCATTTCCTTCACTACTTTTTCCCTTGGCCTTTCTCCCTTTTCTTGCTAAGGCAAAGTTCTCCTCGTCCTTTGTCTTCATTGAAATTCCAACTCTTGTCCCCTTTCAGCTTTCTTTTTGGACGCAGTCTCCCCAGCCTTTCCCAATTGGGAAGATTCTCTATGCCACCGAATGCATCCTAAAAATTCTCCTAAGCCTTATGAAATCTCAGTAGTGCAAGACTCACAAGGTATTTGTCTACTATAGTCTCACCTACTCTAGCTAGCTCATCTCGGACCTGGGTGAACTTGGAAAGGTATATAATGATGGGATCTCCTTTGCCTATCCAGATATTTCTTAGCTTGTCCTTCAAGGAAAACTTCCTAGCATCACCGGAACCCTAATAAAAATCCAAGATGGTTGTCCACATATCGTCTATTCTTGTATTCCCATGGAGATGGGGGATAATGTAGTCTTTGACAACCTCAAGAATGATCCTCCTAGCCTTGATGTCATTCTTGTTATGTTGGATCAACTATTGAGCATAGGTAGGTGTAGTTTGTGGGTTCACAGATTCTAGCACCCCATTATCTTCCAACACCACTGACATCCACTCCCTCCATGAGCAGAAATTAGAGGCTCTGTCTAAACTGCGATCTTCCCTTAGTCCTTGGAACGACATATTGCTCTTCAAACTCTAGCGCAAGCCTACTAATTGAATTGCGCTCTTCATCGACTAAAAATTCCTAATGTTAGTTTTTATACAAAACGTGGCTCTGATACAATGTTAATTTTCTTGAAACTCTACAGCTACTTAGATGAATTTATTGAAAAAATCAAGGCAACTAAAAATTGAAACCAAGTTCAACTTTCACCAAGATATAGAATTTCTTAACATTCAACATGTAGCAGAAATACATTTAATAAAAACACATGCACAGATAAATTTGACACTCGTGTTTTACCTAAGAAACCCAAATGGGAAAACTTGGTTCCATTGTTGTGGTCTTCTTACTAATTTTTCTTTGAGCAAATAAATATTTTACAATTCAATGTGTTGCTACTGTAGCCAACAAATAGTCTTTGAGAAAGCTATCATCTTTTGGCTCACTAATCTCAGCTCCACAAATTGTTCTCATCCTATCACTACTCTCGACCTTGAGAAATTGTTCCCAGCCCTGCCTCTTGATCTCAACCCTCACACAATCGTTTCTTGTTGAACCTAGTCTCAACTTTCTCTTTGAATTCTTGATTTTTGCTCCTCAATCAATGTGTTATACCATCAACAAAGAATCATCAATCTTTCTGCCTTCGCCCTTTTCTGCCTTCACATATTTTCGATGCATGCCAAAGGTCAAGTTCAAATGATTGTTCACACTAGTGCAATGAGGTTCTTTTTCCATATAATTGGAGCAAGTCCTCGTTACACCTAGACTAGATCTTAGTTAACTGGCTCAAGTTGCTCCTTGATTTTCTCTAGTTGTGAACCAAGTTAACAAAGGACTAACTCATCCCATCGTCACTTGTCTTTGAAGTCTTAACTCGTTATAACTGAATTTGTCTCGTCCCACTCATCTTGTAGTTTAACTGAAGAAGACTCCAATGCACTAAAACTCCAATACTAAGCATGTGGTCTACAAATGATCATTCCAATAAACTCAATATCAACTCATCACAACTGAATTCTATCTCACGATCTCGCATGTATGCTAGAGTAAGACAAATTAAAGTCTTCATTGGATAAGGCACAAGTCATAAGACCTTAATTCGCTACATTTTCAACAAAATATTCATCATTAACATATTTGTCAAACCCACAAATAGAATATGTACTTGCCTCCTTGACACCTACTCTTCTATCAACTACAACTAAAATAACATGCTAGGAAAAAAATGTTTGTGGCTAAGCAAACTATAGGTGCCTCATGGCATCATTTTAGTCTAACCACTCAACCCAAATTAAAAACGGCTCAATCATCAACTGCTATAAAAGATTTTGAAGATGCATTATTTAATAATGTGTCAGCGGATGAAGAATATGATATCCATTGAAGTGGATTTGTGGCGTTGATGAATGTGTAAGTTTTAATGATTAGGAATGTAATAAAGATATTTCTTCAATGCTTATAATAAAGTACACATTTAATTATTTTGTGCATGAATATTAGGAATGTAATAAAGATATTTCTTCGATGATTATAATAAAGTACACATTTAATTATTTTGTGCATGAATATTAGGAATGTAATAAAGATACTTCTTCAATGCTTATAATAAAGTACACATTTAATTATTTTGTGCATGAATGTGCTTTAAAATTTCTATCAAATATAAACATATAAGTATTTTTTGAATCCATTCATAAGTACATCAATTAATTTGCAAATGAGATTAATGTCAAAACATGTTTTTTCAAAGCTTAATGTTTAATTATCATGCATCAATGTCTTGCCTACGAGGAAGTTTTTTAAGCAAGTGTTTGTTATGGCAATATGGCCATAGTATTCAAGGAAAGTCATTTTAAAATGACACATTGATCATTGTCTTGCCCCCTTTTTCTTAAATCAAATTAAGAAAAAGGTATTTGTGTTTTATAATTTGTAGTTTTCATTTATGAATATTGTGTTTGAACATGACTTGCATCACTTATATATAGAGAGAGAGTTTATGTTACAGGTTGATCATGGGATAAATATTGATGTAGAGAAAGGAATCTAATACATCATTTATATGTTTTTATCAATATATATTGATGCTCTAATCCATCTTAAGTTATGGCTTTGTAAACTTGGACAACATCTCGTCATGGCCATGATGATGAAGACTACTCTAATAATCTTAACCCTTCGAATTATATTAAGAAAAAGGTTTTAGAATCCCATGAAAGATTTAAACATTTAATAGATGATGCCTCTGTAAAACATATGAAATATTGAAATTTGGTTTGATCAATTGCTTTAATATGAATTAAAATACATAAAAAGTTGGTTTTTGTGGATGTTATTGAGATTGGACTCCTTGGGGATTGGGAGTAACACACTTGCATCTATCGCTAGTGCCTATACTCCTGGTGTTGTTACAGGTGAACTATTCCTAGTGCTACTACTATTGTGCCTATTCTTAGGCCTATAATCGGTGCCTCATCTACCTTGACACCTAGTACTACTCTAGCCTCTACTACCAACCCTTGTCACCATGCATTAGATGTTGGGATAACTCCCTCTTTAGGAATTTTTATCAAAAGAAAGAGGGAATTACCTATTTCTTTACACTTAGGCAAAGCATTTGGTCCAGTTGAAAGAATTATAAATTCATAGTAATGACAACAGTGAATATTTTTTATTCATTCAATGATGAATATTTTTGTGTCGATCTTATAAGTTTAATCATAATATATGATTGCAATGACAAGGAATTACTTGTTTTATCAATGGTTGCACCAAAAGGCCTTTGCTTTTTTCCAACCAACAATAAGAACTTACTATAAATACCAAACCCAAAGTTTCAAAAAAGAGTGGATAAGACAATGACAAATCTTTTTGGTCTAGTATTCAACCAAAAGATGGTTGATTATACAGCAGGAAAGTATTTGAAAGTGTAGAACAACTACCGCACTAACATACTACACTACCCTAAATATTAGATTCATGCGCCAATGGACAATGCTAAGGAAAAGTATTTTTTTAATGCAAAGAGAGGGCGTCTTGTCAAAAGCTAGAGTCGAAAAAGTAAATTTCATGTAATATGCATTAAACATATAGCCATATATTTGACGTGATTGACTAAATCACATTAGCGCAAACTTCAAACTTTTTGTAAGCTCAAAGACATTTTGAAAGCCACAAACACTAGATTAGACAAGGTTGTTGCCTTGGACCAAGTGGCTATATTAAAATAAAAGGGAGATATGTAAGTAATAAAAATTAAAATCTTTCATGATTAATTTGTTCAACTATAATTTAAAAGTTTCATTACTAAATAGTGTTGTTACAAAATGCAACTGACTATAGTGTTATCTCTAACAACATGGATCTAACACTCACTTTAACAAAGGATATAATCCCCACAGGAGGCAAGGCACATAATACTTCAACTATCAATGATATTAGTAATTAAGTTTAATATATTTCAAATGATTAATTATAAAAGAGTTTGGGGTTTATGGATTATAAAATAGCTATAAAAATTATAGCAAACACATGAAGATGATGTTATGGATGAGGCACTCATTTTCAAATATATTGGTGGTGATTAGCCAAAGGTTGACCCTACCATTGTGTCTATTGCAATAAGTACTATAAGCAAGATTACTTATAAATGGTTTGCTTTAATTATGTTGAGAAATCTAGGGCTTCAAGGTTAAGTGATTTCTCTTCTATTGATAACTGCTTGTGAATGCTTTTTACTTCTTAAATTAGAATCTTCTTTAACTTATATTATTATAGTGTTATTATTCATCAAACAGCTACCAATGCATAAACCATAAAGACACAAGAGACACAAAATATAGGCTATCATCCAGGGCCAAAACCTCTCCTACTTCAGAGGAAAACCCGAACAAATTCTTGTTCTTATAGAGACTTCAACTGACGAATACCAAGACCAAAACCCTTGACCTATTTGTCACTCCAAGACCAAGACACAAAGCTTCCTTGATAAAACCCTTAAAGATAGTTAACCTTCTGCTCCTTCTTTCTCTTGGCTACCCTTCAACTTTGGCTTACTTCTGTTTCAGACCTGTACCTTATTTCAGCCCTAATTGCAGCATGTGAGAGGCATGATGACCAACTTCTACACCTTGTCACCACTTTGCTTGGAGGGGAGACTCTCATATACTTCAGCTTGATGACTTCAGCGTCTCAAGTGACCTTACTAACCTTGGATCCTCCAACAATATTCTCGACTTCTTCTGCAACAGATGATGCCTCCTTACTTCGCACTTGTGACAAGACAGAGCCCAAAACATATATGAAATGGTTCGATCTTCTTCTTCCTTCACTCGTTGGTTATTAGGCTCCCTTCCTTGACCCTTTTCGCACTTCTTCCAATCGTAGATCATGACCGAATTGCTTGCTCTGAAATGAGGCCAAGTGACCTATTTATAGTTGTTTCCCATTATAATAAGCCAACTTGACAGTAAGATAGGTCAACATGTCATTTGGAGAGGTATTATTATTCTTCTTGAAGCCGACCTGAAGGAGGTATCTTTGCTTGGTCTTGGAGGGCTTTCTTGTACATTTAATGGCACATACAAAAATGTAACATGCCCAAGAAGGGCCTTTATACATGACATTGACTCAATTTGACTTTTATGACTAGATGACAAAACCTAAAGGTTCTCAATGGGAACCTTAACTAAAATAAAATTCCTTGATCATGAAACCCCATGAATCAAGTACTACAAAAATAATTTTATTTTCTTCTTTTCATCTATTACAAAAATTCACAATTACACACGTCATTATGAAGACCAAACCTAGCTACACTTTTCAACACTCTCTTAACTAGGGAGGTATTCATAAGAGGCACATGGTCATTCTCAATTTGAAGAGATCTCATAAAAAGAGTCGGATTGGTAACCCATCTATCTAGCATCATATTTAACTAGCATTGTCACATACCAAGGCCTTGACTAACAGCGTTATCTGTCCACAAGATCAGAGCACACTGCTAGCGAGACCAATAATATATAGACACCCTCATCATTGTCTCTCTCGGAACATACTCCACCTGTGTTCTCAGAGTGCGTTCCACCAAGACTATTCTTATCTTGGATTCTCAATCCTCGAAGAATATCGGTCCTCTACAACTACTCTTGTCTTGGATGCCCCAACACATCCTCAAAGAGCATCGGATGCCATATGTTTACCCAATCCTCAATTTTGTCCTCCCAAGTGCAGACACGAATGATGTGTCTATCTCTCGCTCTTAATTAGGGAGGACATATCTATTCCAACAAAGGAATGTACTCATTCCTACAGAAGGAATGTACGTAAGCTCCCTCTTGGCTTAGGAATTTTGCTTCAAAGTTTCTTCCACATAAGAAACATGTTTCCAGGCTCTGTCTTAAATAGGGACCTACAACAGCACTTCAGGTGGAGATGATGGGACAATCAACCGCTTGAAGAACTCTGTATCACGATGTCATGAACTTATTTTCGTTAGTCTTCATGTTTGGGACTTCTGCATAGGGCACCGACCATCCATCACTTTCATCCATGAGTCAGCCATGTCATCATCAAAAAGTGATCCATCAGTCCATATCTGGCCTTCCTTCATGCCATGTTTTCTTCCATCCTACTACATGTGCATTAGTGGTGGAAAGCATCCATAGATCTTCCATTGGCATCCCTGCATAAGCCCATCAAGATATTTGTTCAAAAATAACAATGAACACTTAAATAAAAATTACCTTTGTGATGGTCTTTTATCATGACATCTTCTAGTTTGCATTAGCATCCTACGTACATATTGACACATCTCCCAAAGATATATACATTGTCAAGGGTCTCTTTCTTTTTCAAACTCCATTAGAGTCTTCATATCTTTCATGGAGATATCCTAGTCAAATCTTTCTGGTCTTTGGCTGTTGGTTGCCTTTTTTATGATCGCATATTCCACAATCTCTTCCTTCCTTTATTTTTATACATTCTATTCCCTGGAGCTTCCAATCGGAGTTCCTCCAATTAATGTCAACCACCTCATATTACATATGAGGACATATTATGTTGATTTCATCTAGTGAATATGTGATCCATGCATTCCTACATCTCTTCGAAGGAGGTCCTTCCTTTTGATTATGCTCTCAAGATAGAGCATTGATCCTTATTACCTGCTACCATATGACATGACTCTTCAATATTGAATGTAAGTATACATACCTCATTTTCCTTTAGGTCATCCAAACTTCCTACAGCAGCTTCCTTGATTGAAAGAGCTCCAATCCCTTGATCTGCTTCACCTTTTATGGCATCATACCATCATCCCATGAATTCCACAAGTCTGGAATTCCTAATGAAACACTCGCTTCCTCTCTTGATCGATGAACCTTTTGATGAAAATTCCATCAGAGAATCTTGAGGATATAGAGTATCCCCATCCAGCAGATGTTTCCTTGTGACAGTTGTACGATGAGCATGGTATTAGATGACCTTTTATTTATTTTCCATAAGTGTCACCTATTTTACAAATGAGGTTTCCAAGACCTATATCCTCTCATAGTTGATTGTCATGCTTCGACCATCTTTCATGCTTCTCTATGATGATGTCACAAGCTATTGTTTTCAATGCTTCTATGATGTCATGATGCATCCCATATTATTTATGAGTGAATCATGATAGCCATATCTTACAACAGAAGACTTGGGAACTATGAAAAGAACTTAGGTGAGGAAGACTATCTTATTCATAGTAGAGATCTCTTACTTCCTCTTTCTTGAACTTCTTCTTTTCAGCGTCCTCCATTTGTTCGATGATATGGCCTTCTTCTCTTCCTCTTTTGTCATTGTCCTTCTTGATCTTAGGACAATATCTTTTGTAGTTCCCATATTCTTGACACCCATAGCATTGAATCTTAGCCATGTCCCTTCTTTTTCCGAGAACCGGACTTTCCAAATTTTCCCTCTTATCATTGTAGCATAAGCTTGATTTTGCTCACCTGTTCCCACATTAGATTTGGCCTTTAGTCTAAATTCTTCAATCTTGCACAGTGGCCATGGATCCTAGAATGGAGTAGCTTCTTTCTTCCCATAAATGCTTGAAGTAAAGTTACCCCACTCCTCTGATAGTGCATTTAGTACAACTGTAGTCATTTCTCTATCAGACATGACTTCTCCCAAATCTTGTACTTGATCCCTGATTCCAGATATCCTTATAAAGTATGGCGTTATTCCATCTTCCCTTGACATCTTTAGCTTGTAGAGTTCTTGCCTTAATGAGACGATTTCTCGAACAGTGCTTATGGAATACAACTTGACCAATTTGTCATAGATTTCTTTTGAAGTTTCGAGTTTTGATACATATGGGATGAGGGGATCCTTGATGGATTCTATGAGAATCCTTTGAGCCCTAACTTCCCCTTTCATATACTTTGCAAGAACTTGAGCATCTTCCTTTCCTGGTTTAGTGATAGATCCTTTGACATGTTCCATAACCTCATTTTCAATGAGACTCAAATCTGTCCTGTTCTTCCATGCAAGATAGTTCAAAGCCCCAACCAATTTGTTGCTTTCCTTGCAAAAACATGTTTGACAAATGTGGACATAAATATACTTACTTGATAGGATGCTCCTTCTCCTTGTTGTTTCCTTAACATTGATGATGATATAGAGAATAGAAAACGTCTCCTTAATGACGATAGTTTTCTTGAATAATTATCCTTGATCCCACGGAGAGGGAGATCCCTTTGGAGTTTTTGATGGTGGAGTCTTTGTTGATGAAGATCAATAATGGCTTCTTGATGATGTCTTCAATGGTAGGGATCTTGCTTCAACGAGAGAGAGATCGCCTTAGAACCTTAATGATAACGTCTTTTGATCTAGCTTCCATTGTATGAATAGTGTTCAAGATACTTCAATTCAAATTGATTGGAAGTGAATCCCAAGAATGCTTCTTTGGTTGATCTAGGGTTTTTACTTTCTTCAAGATGATGACATAATCTTGATTTTGCGGTGCTTCTTATGAATGAATAAACTTCAAGCTTACATTGATTCGTGGGGTATTGGCCTTTGATGATGATCCCAAGACTTCTTTTGGTGTAGATTGCTTCTTCGATCTAGAGTCGTGATGCTTCTTTTATAAATCTTGACTTCAAGGTGATCTTCGCTTTGACGCCTTCCTCGAAATTTGAACCTTGAGTGTCCCTTGATAAGATGCCCTTCCTTGACATAGTCACCTTAGCTCTGATACCATGTTGAGAAATCTAGGGCATCAAGGTTGAGTGATTTCTATACTATTGGTAACTACTTGTGAATGCTTTTTACTTCTTAGATTAAAATCTTCTTTAACTTATATTATTATAATGTTATTCCTTATCAAACAACTACCAATGCATAAACCATAAAGAGACAAAAGACACAAAATATAGGCTATCAGCCAAGGCCAAAACCTCTCCTACTTGAGAGGAAAACCCGAACAAATTCTTCTTCTTGTAGAGAATTCAACTGACAAATACCAAGACCAAAACCCTTGACCTATTTGCCACTCCAAGACCAAGACACAACGTCCTTGATGAGACCCTTAAAGATAGTTAACCTTCTGCTCCTTCCTTCTCAGCTACCCTTCAACTTTAGCTTACTTCTGCTTCAGACATGTACCTTATTTCGGCCTTAATTGTAGCATGTGAGAAGTATGATGACCAACTTCTACACCTTGTCACCACTTCGCTTGGAGGGGAGACTCTCTCATATACTTTGGCTTGATGACTTCAACTTCTCAAGTGACCATACTAACCTTGGATCCTCCAACAATATTCTCGGCTTCTTCTGCAACAGATGTTGCCTCCTTACTTCGCACTTGTGACAAGATAGAGCCCAAAACATATCTGAAACAGTTAGAGAGAAAAGGGGAAATAAAAACAACACAAAACTTTCTGATAAATGCAAATCCCTTTTGCTGGAAAGAGCCCTTCGGAGATCTCGGTCTTTATAAATTGATTCTAATCTTCCGTAACGGAACAGAAAGGGCAAGCTTGGTGTGAAGGGAACGTATATGTTCCTGGGGAATAAAAAAGAACTGAGCAGGAGAGCCGAATGAATCGAAAGATTCGTGTTCGTTTGGGAGAGAGATTGCTTGCAGTGAGAGGGTTTGTAGGTAGAAGCGTAAATGACATATATATGAATGAACCGATCAACATAATGACATATTATAATCTATCTCATTCATGACTCGATATTTGTCATTATGCCTTAGCAGATCATGCTGCTATGGCATATATCATCTCTCTCATTCATGACTGGACTCGCTGGAATAATCAGACCTAATGGTGGTTATTAGGCTCCCTTCCTTGACCCTTTTCGCACTTCTTCCAATCATGGATCATGACCGAATTGCTTGCTCTAAAATGAGGCCAAGTGGCCTATTTATAGTTGATTCCCATGATAATAAGTCGACTTGACAGTAAGTTAGGCCAACATGTCATTTGGAGAGGTATTATTATTCTTCTTGAGGCCAACTTAAAGGAGGTCTCTTTCCCTGGTCTTGGAGACCATTTTTATACATTTAATGACACATACAAAAATGTAACACGTCCAAGAAGGGTTCTTTATACATCACATTGACTCAATTTGACTTTTATGACTAGATGACAAAACCTAAAGGTTCTCAATGGGAACTTTAACTAAAATAAAATTCCTTGATCATGAAACCCATGAATCAAGTACTACAAAAATAATTTTATTTTCTTTTTTTCAACAATTACATAAAATCACAATTACACATGTCATTATGAACACTGAACCTAGTAACACAAAAATAATAGACCGAACCTAGTACTACAAAAATAATTTTATCTTCTTTTCATCAATTACATAAAATCATAATTTCACATCATTATGAAGACCAAACCTAGTGACACAAAACCCATGAATCAAGTACTACAAAAATAATTTTATTTTCTTCTTTTCATCAATTACATAAAATCACAATTATACATGTCATTATGAAGACCAAACCTAGTAACATAAATTAGACGTGTATTCTACTAAATGATATGCACAAAGACACATTTTATATGTAGTTGCTAAAATTGTTATCTTTGTTTTGACTTGAATCATTTGGCATGCACCTTTGTATAATGATGAATCCTTTGAAATACTTTGATTTATTTAAACTTTTTTTATTTATTCATAAGCCATAGTTCGCAATGTGCACAATCCTTTCTAGTCACCTCTTCTTGAATTTCAACTTTTCTAACTAATCATAGTTCCAAAATATGACAAGAAATTGTAGTTTATGGTAGGAAATGGAGATAGATCAATTTTATTATTTTTCATCTCCATAAAGTCAGCTTGTCTTATCTTTACCAATGCTAAAAATGGAGTTTGTCATGGGCAGGTCATATTTGCCTTATTATTTCCAAGTTCTATGGGATGGATCACTTACCTATTCATTTTAAGAAATTGAATTCATCTTCATTACATACTTCTGTATTGTGTCCAAATGTCTTTCTAAGCTTGAAAACATAAGATAATATTGGAGTTCTTTCAATTTGGATTTTGATTGTATTTTTTCATGCCAAAACATGCTAATTTTAAAATATGCTAATTTTATTCATTGCAAAGCTTGTTCACCTGGATAATATTTTTTATGCTTACAGAGAGGAAAAATAGCCGCGAGTTTAACAGCATAGTAACAACATTGTAAATGATAATGGCATAAAAGTTTAATCTTTAGTGAGCAAAAAAGAGAATAGTTGCACTAATTTATTGAATGTAAGCGTTGATGTTTTTAAAAGTTATGGACAACAGCACGGATTTCAACTCTAGTGAACCTTATTAGTGTTGAAAGACATTGTCGATTGACTATATATAGATTAGTTGTACAGATACAACTAACATGCTTGAAAGAAAATACAAAGAAAAATAAATAAACACCCACCACTGCACAGACATTGTTCTTTGGAAACTTGATTTGAGGAACGTACACGTTGTAATCACTAAAAGTAAAATGCATACTTAGGCTAGTATAAGAACAATACTAAAATGATTAGTTATAGAATACTACTACACGATAGAATGGATATATTATAAAACACAAGTGAATGCACTAATGTGTCTGGGTACATATATCTAAGCACTACAGTCACTGCATGTTTGACCCACAAGTTTGAAATGATATATTCTGCTCCGTTGCTACTCCAGGAAACGGAAATGCAATCTCACGGCTTCTGCAACAAGTTAAGATGAATGACTCAGTAGGTTGAAAGTCGTTTCTTAGAGGGGCTGCAACAGACATAAAGAGATATACAATACCTGTATAGGCAAATAAAGTTTGAATTCTGGTGGAAGCTCCTCTTCTGAATAAAGCCTATCAGAAAAGTATATTCTCCGGATTCGACAATTGGCGTGAACCTGGACCCGAAGTGTTTCAACATAATTTGTCCCATATGCACGCCTAGTAAAATCAGTAAGGTTGAACTGAATCTGGTTCCATCCGTCATCCAACCTCAAAGGCATCGTACATATGTATGGTTTCACACGGGTTATAGCCTAAGAGCAAAAAAATAGCATTTGCTGTCAGGTCGAAACTTAACTTACTAATTGAAATTCCATTTTAAATGAAATTATTTTGATTTGACAAATTTTATCAGTAGCACAGTCTACATTATCTTACAAATTCTACAGTCAGCTAGTTGTTAAATGAGAAATGACTAGCAAGGAGTGGCAGAACTGAACATAAAAGAACTGCAAAGAGACAAACCAAGAAATATTTGTCTATCGAGAAGACTTCTGACCAATTACTGAATTCACGGTAAGGTCTTAAACAATCTTTACATTGATAAGCAAAAATTGGCAAAATAAATAGATTTAAAAATGCTACTTGTCATCAAATATAAAGATGCTTTTGGCAACAACAACAAAAAATGAAAATTGTGCTTGTGCTTATCAGGAATCACCCTGATAGGCTCATTTTTCTAGTGTTTGCAAACAATGACTGTCTTAGTATGCTATTAAGGATCAGGGTTGTTTACCATGGACAGCTGCAGGGTTTTCAACAGAATCCAGATCCACTCCAGCATCATGTTCTAACTTTTATGTTAGACATGTTCTAACTTTATCTACAACTCCTTTTCAATATGCAGTAAACCATGGACCAAATACGTTATTGATTAAGCAGCAATTTCTTGGACCAGAGGTAACTTCGGACTTAAATACAATTCACCTCCCATATGGACATGTTGCTTCTCTGTCAATTCAATCCCATATCAAACAATGGCAGCAATTTCTTGGACCAGAGGAAACTTCAGACTTTAAAGACAATTCACCTCTCATATCGACATGTTGCTTGTCTGTCAATTCAATCCCATATCAAACAATGGCATCCTTTTGCATTTAGTTTTTGTTCATAAAAATATCTCTATAATGATTACATAAGAAAGTTTGAAGAACTCTCATATCAGTTGAAATATGTAACTAGGTTCGGTCTTCATAATAGCAAACATAATCGTGATTTTATATATTTAATGAAAATAGAAAATTAAATTTATTATTTGTGTTCTTGAGTCATGGGTTTCATGCTCAAGGGAAATTTATTTATTTTTAGGTCAAGCACCCATTGAGTGCTTTTAAGTTTGTAATTAAGTCAATTGAGCCATTGTCATGTATTGAAGACCCATTTGGGCATGTTACATATTGTAAAGAAAAATTTATTGAGTCAAAATAGAGTCAAAAGAGCCTCCAAGACCTCGTCATGGCACAAAAATCAAGTCCGCCTACATGAACGGACAAGTCGGCCTCAAGATAGCAATTTGTGCCCCTCACAAGCCTATAAATAAGAAGGAATTTGACCTTATTTGCACACTCACTCAAGCAAGTTTGATCTCCTCAAAACAGAAGCTGGAAAAGGACGAAGAAGAAGAAGATCAAGATCAAAATTTTTTGGGCCTCTCTCTCTCTCTCTTTCGTTAGGGTTTCTGCAATTTCTGCACTAGAGGAAATTGTGAAGCTGCATCGAAGTTGAGAAGCTGCAAGGTCGAAGTTGTGAAGCTGAAAGTCGAAATTGAAGTTGCAAGCTTGAAGTTGTGAAGCTGCCTCTAGATCGAAGCTGTGAAGCTACTAGGTCGAAACTGCTGAAATTGCATCAAGGTCGAAGTTGTGACGCTACTAGGTTGAAACTGTTGAAGTTGCATCAACTTGGTTACCCTCATAAATAGGGGAGTCTATTTCCTGATTTGCTCATTGTCACACTTTTATTACATCTCTTTGTTAGTGATCTCTCTCTCTAGTGTGCAATGGAGGCATAGTTTAGTGACATTCTTGGGTGTATGACGTCATGTGATGTGATCTCTTTTCATGGATGTTTATGGTGGATCTTGTATATTGCATAGTGAAATAAACTAGCTTATTTGTCTTATCTTGGTTTTATGTTTCCATGGATGTATGTTCTTGTGCTACATTAGTTTATTTGGTATTTGTTTCATTTTCGCTTGCTAAACTAAACCCTTCCTCCAAATATTTGAGGAATACAAATAGTTATTTATTTCCCTTAATCATCTAGAAATTTGAGAACCTAAATTGAAGACACTATGGTAAGTTAGTTTATTTGCCCTAGTTTTGTTTAGATTTAGAATCACTCTAAAAGGAACCATAGAATAGTTTGTATCCTAGACTCCATTTGCCCTAGATTGAGAATGCATTAGTCTTTCTCATTTTTGGCATTCTTTAAAACCCCTAAAATCGTTTTTCTTTTTGTTTTATGGTAAATTAAGGCTAAATTGCAACAAAATCTTGCGTTTATAGCATTTAATGACTTCTTGATGAATGCTCAAATTTATCCTTCATTCCATATAAACTTTACACAATTTTAACGGCTAAATTTGTTGTTGTTATAAACTATAGTTTTGCTACAATTTGTTGCTACTAAAACCCTAGTTTCTAGCAGCTTTGATTTTTCTTGATTTAGTGTGTTTGGGTAACCTATTTGAGACCCCTTAGGCTAATCCTAGCCTTTAGATTGACCCATAATTCCTTTGAAGTTGAGTCTTGAACTTATTCCATCCATTGCAAACCCTATTTTGTCATATCATTGTCCAATGGATTTTGTAGGATCCTTTGGGGGCATTTAGCTTAAGATCCTTGGGTTACTTGATCCCTACGCCTTGCCAGAGAAGCCTCCCTTGTGTTGGATTGTGTCCTTCACTAAAGAGAGCGGAGTATTAAATGAAGTGACAGCAATAACACTCTCATGTGAAGCCAAACATTAGGCGCTAGATGTTATTGTAACACTGGCATCACATGTAAATAGGTTTCTTGGGCAATTGGGCAACCCAATCTATGCCTTGTTGAGGCCACCATTTATAGAAAGCAACCCTTTCTAGCACCTAGTTTAAACTTAGATCTTCATGACTAGGGTACGTCAGGCATCCCCAAATACAACTCATTCATCTTTAGGAACTTGGGTTTCTTCATGCACCTTGTCGACGCCACCAATTCTCATATTTAAGCAACCAGTGAACTCAATTGCTCTTCACAACTGAATCTCACAATGACTAGCATGGTCTCATCATGTAACAGAGGTAAGACCACTAAACAACTTTACACAACCATAGGATGAGTCACTTGAGTATATATCTTCCTAAAACCTAATCTAGTCTTGTTCAAGTGATTCTATGATCCTCCTAACGAATCTTCCCCATGGCATCATCCACACACCCCTATAACGCATTCTTTTCATTGATAATGCTAGCCTCCTTACAACCACTAAACCATCAAAAACACATGGAATTGAATAAGGGATATGCAATTGGTCAAATCTACTATAAAAATCATGATTGTTGGGGTTTCTCTGCAATCAATGTGAGTGTAAGCAACTAAAATGGCATCCATCTTATCACCTTAACTACCAACAATTCCAAAATCACAATGTCTAATAGATATTACTCATTGTGGCCACCTAACAAAAATATGACAACCATGCATGTCATCTCCTCATGGGTAATTCTCATGACCACCATGTTAATTACTACATTCAAAATAGAGCCTAATGTTGCCTTGAAGGAAGAAAAGCAAGAAAAAGCTGTCATCATCATCAAGGAATCAATGCGATCTCCCTTCGAGCCAAGAATCAATTTTGAAGAAAGACATCTTCACCAAGAAGACATCTTCTTTATAAGAAAAAAATCGGTAATAATCACATCCAAGAATATTTGTCGACGCGTTTCGAACCAACCAGTGTGGTTCATCATCAGGAAAAAGAAGGCATAAGTTGAAGATTTCATCATCTAGAAGTATCTTCACTTGACAAGTATTTTTATATCTATATTTGAATATGTCAGAATGACTTCATAATGCAAGGAGAGCAACAAATTGGTTGGGTCGTCAAACTTTCTTGCATGGAAGAGGATAGATTTGATCCTCATAGAAAATGAAGTCGTTGGTCATGTTAAGGGTTTAATTGTCGAACTGTCGAAAGAAGAAGCTCAAACTCTACAAGATGAAGATATCAAAAGAAAAAAGAATAGCCTCATACTTTATGAGGGTATCAGAAATAAGAGACCAACTCCATGAGTTGGGAGAAATAATGTCTGACAAGGAAATGACTATCATAGTGCTCAATGCACTACCAGAGGAATGGGGCAGCTTCACATCAAGCATCTACGGGAAGAAGGAAGCTACTCCATTCAATGAATTATGGTCATTGTGCAAAATCCAAGAAACCAGGCTGAAGGCAAAAATCAATGTAGGATCAAGTGAGCAAGCTCAAGAATTTGCTGCCATGGCTAGAAGAAAAAGGAAGTTTGGGAAGCTTGGTCCTCAGAAAAAGAAGAACATATCTAAGGTTCAATGTTATGAATATGGACACTACAAGAGAGATTGTCCAAAGCTTAAGGACAACAACAAAAGAGGAAGGGAAGAAGCTCATCTCACTGAAGAAGTTGAAAAGAAGAAATCCAAGAAGGAGGAAGTAAAAGATCTCTACTATGATTGAGATAGTCTTCCTCACCTAGTTCTTTTCAATTTTTTGTTTCAAATTTTTTGTAGTAAAGTATAACTATCATGGTAGGAATCATTAGAAGCGTGATAGGATGCATCATGTTAGTAGATGGCATCATAGAAGCATACGATTGAAAGCAAGAGCTCGTGGCATCATCATAAAGAAGCATGAAAGATAGTTGAAATAGAAATCTATGGTTGTCACCTATAGAAGGATTTAGCTCTTGGTAACCTCATTAGAAGCATAAATAGTACTTACGAGAAAGGGAAAGTCATCTAGTATAGAACTCATCATACATCATTCAAAAAGGAGCATTTGTAGGATGAGGATGATCAAGATCCTCCATTGGAATATGCATTGTAAGGTTCACCTACTGCAAGAAGCAAGTGTCTCGCCAAGAATTCCACCTTGTATGGGATTCATGGAATGATGGTATGATGTCAAAAGAAGTGAAGCAAGTCAAAGTGATTGAAGTTCTTTCAATCAAGGAAACTGCTAAAGGAAGTCTAGATGACCAAAAGGAAGAGATGAGGTATGTATTCTTGTATTTGATAAAATTGAGTCGTATCATATAGTTGCAGATAGCACGGATAAATGCTCCACCTCATGAGCATAATCAAGAGAAATGGATATCCTCCTTTGGAAGGATGCATAAAGGCACGGTTCACATATTGACTAGATGAAATCAACATAATAAGTCATCATATGGAATATGAGGTGGTTGATAAAAATGAAGGAACTATGAATGGAAGTCCCTAAGAAGCAATATGTGAAGAAAGTAAGGAGAGATTGTGAAAGATGCAACTATTGTCACATAGAAAAGGAAATCAACATATAGAAGAATTGACTGTGACATCTCCATGGAAAAGGTATGAAGACTCCGAAGAAGTCAGGAAAGGAAGATGACCCTTGACATTTAATATCTTTTTGGAGATGTGTCAATATGAATGCAGGATGTTGATGCCATGATGTAAGACCATCACAAAGGTAATTTGATGTTCATTTTTTAGTTTTGAACTATATCTGGATGGGCTAATGCAAGGCCACCAAAGGAAGAGTTGTAGATGTCGTCTACAACTAATAGTCATGTGGTGGGATGATAAGATCCTAAAGAAAACATGATGTGGAGAAGGTAGTTGTATGAAGGAAAGGCAGAAATGGATTAGTGAACCACTTTCCGATGAAAGAAAGGATGACATGACTGACACGATTCATGAATGAAAGTGATGGATGGTCGATGCACTACGAAGAAGTCCCAAAATATGTAGGCTCCATAACAAAGAAGAAATTCATTACATTGAAAGAGGGAGTCCAACAAGCAATTGGTTGTCCCATGATCTCCACGTAGACAATTGCTAGAAGCAAGTCCCTAGTTAAGGGGAGGCTTGGTCAAGTCACTAGTTAAGAGGGAGCTTGGGTACATTCCTTTTATAGGAATGGATGCATTCCTTTTATAGGAAAGGATGCATTCCTTCATTGGAATGGGTATATCCTCCCTAGTTGAGAAGAGGTAGACACACCATTCTTGTCTTCACTTGGGAAGAAAGAATGGAGGATTGGGTAAGCATCTAGCATTCAATACTCTTTAAGGATGTGGTAGGGCATCCAATATAAGAGTGGTCGCAGAGGACTGATATTCTTGGAGGAATGGAAATCCAAGATAAAAATAGTCCTGATGGAACATACTCTAAGAGAAGCCGGGAGGGGTATGTTCTGAGAGAGACAATGATGAGGGTATCTATAAATCATTGGTCTCGCCAACATTGTGCTTTGATCTTGTGGAGAGATCGAGTTGTTAGTCAAGGCCTTGCTATGTGACAATGTTGGATGATATGATGCTATACAGATGGATTACCAATCCAACTCTTCCTATGAGAATTCTTCAAATTGAGAATGTCCAAGTACCTTGTATGGATTATGAATATCTCCATAGTTAAGAGGGAGTGTTGAAATATGTAACTAGGTTTGGTCTTCATAATAGCATATGTAATCGTGATTTTATGTATTTATTGAAAAGAGAAAAATAAATTTATTATTTGTGTTCTTGAGGCATGGGTTTCATGCTCAAGGGAAATTTATTTATTTTTTAGGCCAAGCACTGAAGCAAACAAGGTTCCTTCTATAAATTAATTACTCCAAAATACTCGGAATATAAAGATATCCATGAGGATACAAATATTATATTAAATGTATGAATAAGAATGAATGATTTACAAACGAGAACGAGAGGCTTGCTTATATACCAAGCAAGTGCCTCTTCATGAAGAGTCATGTCCTATTAGACATGCCGCTTCAACCTAATTACTAGCTTAACTAACTATTATTTATGATTATTATCTTTTACATTATATTTATATTATTTATATATTTTATTCGTTACATTGCCTTCTTCCTCAAAAAGCTTTGTCCTCAAAGCTTGTCGATGAAAAAGGCTTGATCTCTTTTTCTGCTTCGAAAGTCTTTCTGTCTTGGAATAGTCATCATCGTCGATACAAGTTGATAAGATCTTCTTAGTGACAAACAAAATTGTCGCATTGAGAAGGGATCAAACCATCCCAGATTAATCTTCTGTATAGTACTCTGATCACTGGAATTTTGTAACGACTTGTTAGCATAAGACTGGATTGATTTTATGTCATTATTCTCTGAAACATTAATTAGTTGTCTACAATTTGAATGGTCCTGATACACAGCTTGGTTGATTTGTCTATTCTCATGATTCGGGTGCCGATATAAAGTTTTAAGATTTTCTTCTAGCGAAAATGTTGTTGAATTGGTTATGGAACATTTACTTGGGATGTCCATTGTCTGAACTACAACATCTACGTGTGTCGTTTCTTCAACTGACTTGTCTTTCTTCACCCTATCCTTGTGATGGGTGGGGGGAGTGAACCATGGTTTTCCATGTAGCCTTGGGTTGAGTAGGTGTTGTGTCAGATGGTTGAGGAAAGAGGCTTGTGCTTATGATACTTGCACTTCTTGTTCGAACTAGGACAAAGGTCAATACCTATGTCTTTGTGATTAGTTGCATGAGTACTCATCTTGGGAGAGAGAGTCTCATGTTCTTCACACTGCTTGGGTGGAGGTATGTAAGGTTCCAAAGGAGGGGGTGTTCAAGGTAAGTTTGGAGGTTCAACTTGGGAAACTCGTAAAGGAGGGAGAGGTTTCCTAAGAAAGTCTTTAAATTTGGTGAATTATGTAAGAATTCTCTCTTCAAGTTGTGGCATGTAGGAGATGAGTTCTTCACATGTCCTATATTGGGTAAGTGGTTAGTTGTTTACTTGGCTAGGAAAATAGTGACAAGTTGTATGATACACTTGGTTAGGAATAATGAAGGGCATCATGTTGGGAGGAAGTGGTGAGTATACTCCATGGTTCACTTGGTTCACAAAGTATGGGGTTGGTCCTCTTATAGCTAGATTGAAATTGTTGTATGAGTACTTGGATCACTATTGGGAGGCATGCTAAGAACACTCATTTTGAGAATAGAGTAGGTTGGCCTTGAGATGCATGGAACTAGTGCAAAAAGAACTAGATGGAGGTCAAGAAGAAGATTTCATAGCCCAAAGGAAAAGGTAAAAGAGACAAAAGCGAAGGGAGGCAAGAGCCTTCCATCAAGAGAGGGAAGAGTCAATGGGAACTTGGCAACGTAGTCACCGAAATGTAGCAAACAAATATATTTGTTCTTCCACAAGTAGCTTTAAGGTAGGGATGGATAACCACCCAGACACATACACACTATTAAGAGGGGAAGAGAGGAGACTGGACTTTTAGGGATAAATTGAGAAACCATAGGGTAAAACAAGAGATGATTAGAAGAAGAGGGAACACCACTAGGTTAATTAGGACCTTAGGGTCTTATTAATGTAAGCTAAGGTTGTAGATGATTATGATACTTCACTTAGGTTTCAAATTAAGTGTTACTAGCAAATTATAGGAGGAAAGGGAGCCAAGTAACTAGGATTAGTTAATTGACAATTACTTAAATGAGCTAGAAACCCCAATGCTAGAAACGCTAAGAGATTAAGGGAAAGAACTCACTTGGAAGTCAATGTTGTAGATGGTGAATCTCCATGGGTTGAAATGGGGAGTTGTGATAAGCTCAAAGAGTGATTCACATCTAGGAATATCCTAGACATAGATCCAATTTCCTATGACACAAGACTTGATCATATTTGCAATGCAAAGTGAAATTTATGCAATATAATCAATAAACACTAGATTTATGGTTGTTAGGATAAATCAATAATAATGCATAATAGAGAACCCTAATGCCCTTAGTAGGGATGATGCCACCACTATCCTAGCCATGATGAAACCTCCCTTGAGGTTGTAGTGTTGAAACTTCCAAGAGAGTCAACCAATGTGGAAGGTTGAAGCCAAGTTGGCCACAAAAGATCCTTGTATAGGTGTTGAAGATGACAAGTGCCAGGAGCCCAAGGTTTTGAGAGAGGTGGAAGCAATTTGATCACTAATCTAAGTGTGTACTTGCAAATTAGGGTTTTCAAAGATAGAAGAATCAAAGATCTTTTGACAAGAGGAATTAAATGGTATATATAGGCAAGTGAGCAACGTCAAGGTGTAGGTGAACATCATGTTATCAATTAGAGGGTTTGGGTTGTAGGGAATTGTTTTACCATGCTTGTTGACCAAAGCGACTCTTTGTTACATGTTTCTAGTTCACAATGATGGTACTCCAAGGAAATTTGTGTTACACTTTCCACCAAGAGATGAGGTAGGCCAGTGAGGTTTGACTCATTGATTTCCTAAATAGCAAGTGAAAAACAGATTTGAGCTACTATGGACTTGAAATGAGGCATTTCAAGTGGCCATGGACCCAACTAGGTGGTTTGTTCCCTCCATTGGACCCATGAAATTAGGAAATGGACCCAAAAGAGCACCCAAGGATCAAAGAGAATCAAATTGGCAACCAAGGGTTAGAGTCCACAAGGTGAGGTACCTAAGGAACCCACCTAAGTGCTAGACATCCTAATGAGGTTCCATGTTTAGGCTAAGGTGGGTGGGGGGGGTGTGGGCTCCAAGAAGATGGTCGATTACATAAGAACAATGGTTGGGAAGTTTCATATCATGTTTGGGTGTCTCATATTTGAATGTAACACAAGAGGATGACAATGCACCTCCTAGTGGGTGGGCATATGTGAGTACCCAAGTGCAAATTTAACATGCTACATTGGTTCCTGTTAAACACACAGTCAAATAATGGACAGGAAATAAGATAAGTGTGAGATGCTTTTCATATTCACAAGATATACATTTATATTACATTCTTGTGACCCTTGGTCTTCATATACCAAGTGGTCCTTGGACTCCGGTGACTCTTCACATTCCACACCAACCCTTAGAGGATTAGGTGTCCATCACCCCCCCTTAATACGAAGGGGTATATACGAGGCCAAGAGGAGAGCTCTAATACAAAAATAAAATAATGCATGACAACAATACGTTGAATTTTCTCTCTGAGATGATGGCATAACGTGGGAGAATCCGAGGTTTCAACCGACGATGGTTTAAGGATTACCACCAACACTGGAATGCTTAGTGCAGTTCCCGAAACTCTTCCAAATCTGGCAAGAAGCTAAAATATTTTGCTAGAGGAAGTGCCCCTAACGCTTTGGAGAGGGAGACATTTAACCTGGAAGAAGGGAGGTATACAACTTGCAGTGGCTTAAAGAAGGCCTCCAACCAAAGGAACGCTTAGTGCGATTTTCAGAACTCTTCCAAATTTGGCAAGAAGCTGAAGTCTTCTGCTAGAGGAAGTGCTCCTTAATGTTTTGGAGAGGAAGACATTCAACCTGGAAAGGGAGGTTTGCAACCTGTGGTGGTTTAAGGAAGGCCACCAACCAACGGCATGCTTAAGGGCTTTCGTGTCCTTGGCTACAATTTTGAATCTGGGTATGGATGTCTCTGGCTGTATGCTCAGGAAGCTGGTTCATGTTGTGGCTTAGGCTCGCTTGATGTGGCTTTGAAGCTTGTATATGACCATCAATTCCCCCCCTGTCAGATACAAGGTGAGAAGATGAAGGAAACTCAACTGCAAGACTTTTCAATACTCTAGAAGAAATTCTGAAATATCTTCTTCGCTGTTGAAGCCCATTGCCAAGAAGTGATCCATCCAAGATGAATCTTTGTTCTTGCAGGAAGCTTGTTTCTGAAGCATCTATTTGAATGATGATTATGCTAACCACAATGCTCACACAGATGAAGATCAAAACAGTAATCTTTCATATGGCCAACTCAGTCACAATGTTGGCATTTGACAACTTTTGGCTGTTGTGAAAGAGGAGCAGGATCTGAAAGGGGTGAAGATAAACCATCATGAAGAAACCCAACACTTTGAAATTTGATTGGCTTGATATAGTCCGTAATATGAAGGGACACATCCTTGTCATATCCAAGACCTATTCTTTGCTTATTTCTGGCAAGCTCTTCCCAAGGTTTGATGATGGGCTTGGGAAGTGGGCCCTGAACATCTGCATCTTTCTGCACATCTACTCCTGAAATGGGTACTACATTTGAATTAACCTTAGGTTCACAGATTTGATGCAGTTGTTGGGATTCTGTCTCAAACTAACAAAGAGAATTGTTCTGAACAAAAACAAGTTCATAATGATGCTTATGTTGTTGTAGCTCCTCTTCTTGTAGTTGGGATTCAAGCTGCAAAAAATCAATCTTTTCTTGTGCACCTTGCAAACAGATCTGAATGTCCGTGAGAGCAACTTTGCTGAGTTTTAATGTATCATGAGTAGAAAATATAAGTCTTTAGGAATTCTAATGCTTCATTAATTCTGACCATTTTTCAATCTCAAGAATCAAACTCAACAAATAAACAATGTCAGCTTCAAGATCTCAACTAATGTTTGAAATATATCTCCTCCTTTCAAGCCTAAGGAACATGAAAATTTTCAACGAAAAATGCTAAGGAGCATAAAATCCTGACACAAATTTGTAAATCATAGTGCACTCAAAATATCTACCAACATTAACAATGTTTGGTGTCCTAATAGGACATGAACAAAGAGGCCACAGTGATTGAAATATGTGCAAATCTCAAAGCTCCTAGAGAAGGCTGAGAGTAGCTTTTGAACCTTAAACTCCTCTAGCTAAAAGACAAAATTATCACGTCTTCTTGCACAAACATTCTTCAAAAAATATTCAAAGCATAGCATGAACACAATACCAGCCTTTTATAATCAATGACGTTGAATGCCACAATACCAACCTTTTATATCCGCTGATCCTGAAGTACACAACCTCAGCGCTCATAAACTGCTTACCTATTCTCTTGTTATTGAAATGAGTTTGCTTGATTTAGCATGCATGTGTCCATCTAAGTCATGGCAACGAGATAATGGGAATCATCATGAAAGGCATTAGCTTGGGACTGTAAATTTGGCTCCATTGTTCTAACCAAGTCGGCTTCCAGCAACCTCTGCCAAAAATAAAAGATGGGAAGAAAATCTGGCGTGACAACCAATAGCTCTGCTCGATTCACTACCAAAAGAGTCAAGGAAACCCCCAGAAAGAGCGATGAAAAGTTTGAAAAGATTCCTACACATTTGGTTTTCATCACATAACCCAGCATAGATATGGGCCACAACAATGGCGGGCAGACCATCGATTGGTTAATGATAAGTCAAATGGAGGATTTGCAAATGCTGACCAGAAGGCTGCGCTTCGACGAAGGTGGGAAAACCATTGATTGGCTATTGAACTTGGCATCCAGTGCGTTTTTAAATCTCATCTATTTGGGTTTCCAATATAATGCGTAACAACACCACTGTACAACTCCAACCAAGGTCAAACCCTATTGCCTTCAACTTTCAGTAGGACCGACTTTCAATTTCAGCGAGGTGGTGTTCCAAATGAGATGGAGGTAGAGCCGGTGCTTCTGTGGATGTTGTGTTTTTCCATCCTCTCAAACTGGAATGCTTAGTGCAGTTCCCAAAACTCTTCCAAATATGGCAAGAAGCTAAAATATTTTGCTAGAGGAAGCGTCCCTAATGCTTTGGAGAGGGAGACCTTTAACCTGGAAGAAGGGAGGTCTACAACTTGTAGTGGTTTAAGGAAGGCCACCAACCAAAGGAATGCTTAGTGCGATTTTCCGAACTCTTCCAAATCTGGCAAGACGCTGAAGTCTTCTGCTAGAGGAAGTGCTCCTTAATGTTTTGGAGAGGAAGACATTCACCCTGGAAAAGGGAGGTTTGCACCCTGTGGTGGTTTAAGGGAGGCCATCGACCAAAGGCATACTTAGGGGCTTCCGTGTCTTTGGCTACAATTTTGAATCTGGGTATGGATGTCTCTGGCTGTAGGCTCAGGAAGCTGGTTCATGTTTCGGCTTAGGCTCTCTCGATGTGGATGTGAAGCTTGTATATGACCATCAATTCCCCCCCTGTGATACAAGGTGAGAAGATGAAGGAAACTCAACTGCAAGACTTTTCAATACTCTAGAAGAAATTCTGACATATGACTGAAATATCTTCTTAGCTATTGAAGCCCATTGCCAAGAAGTGATCCATCCAAGATGAATCTTTGTTCTTGTCGGAAGCTTGTTTCTGAAGCATCTGTTTGAATGATGATTATGCTGATCACAATGCTCACACGGATGAAGATCAACACAGTAATCTTTCATATGGCTAACTCGGTCACAATGTTGGCATTTGACAACTTTTGGTTGTTGTGGAAGAGGAGCAAGATTTGAAAGGGGTGAAGATAAACCATCATGAAGAAACCCAACACCTTGAAATTTGATTAGCTTGGTATAGTCCGTAATATGGAGGGACACATCCTTGTCATATCCAAGACCCGTTCTTTGCTTATTTCTAGCAAGCTCTTCCCAAGGTTTGATGATGGGCTTGGGAAGTGGGACCTAAACATTTGCATCTTTCTGCACATCTACTCCTGAAATAGGTACTACATTTGAATTAACCTTAGGTTCACAAATTTGATACAGTTGCGAGGATTCTGTCTCAAACTCACAAAGAGAATTGGTCTAAACAAAAACAAGTTCAAAATGATGCTTATGTTGTTGTAGCTCCTCTTGTTGTAGTTGAGATTCAAGCTGCAAAATATCAATCTTTTCTTGTGCACCTTACAAACAGATCTGAATGTCCGTGAGAGCAACTTTGCTAACTTTTAATGTATCATGAGTATTAGAAAATATAAGTCTTTAGGAACTCTAATACTTCATTAATTCCGACCATTTTTCAATCTCAAGAATCAAACTCAACAAATAAACAATGTCGGCTTCAAGATCTCAACTAATGTTTGAAATATATCTCCTCCTTTCAAGGTTAAGGAACATAAAAATTCTCAACGAAAAACACTAAGGAGCATAAAATCCTGACACAAATTTGTAAATCATAGTGCACTCTAAATATCCACCAACATTAACAATGTTTCGTGTCCTAATAGGGCATGAACAAAGAGGCCACAATGATTGAAATATGTGCAAATCTCAAAGCACCTAGAGAAGGCCAAGAGTAACTTTTGAACCCTAAACTCCTCTAGCTAAAAGGCAAAATTATCACGTCCTCTTGCACAAACATTCTTCAAAAAATATTCAAAGCATAGCATGAACACAATACCAGCCTTTTATAATCAATGACGTTGAATGCCACAATACCAACCTTTTATATCCGTTGATCCTAGAGTGCATCGGTACCTCAACGCTCAAAAACTGCTTACCTATTCTCTTGTTATTGAAATGAGTTTGCTTGATTAAGCATGCATGTGTCCATCTAAGTCATGAGCAACAAGATAATTGGAATCATCATGAAAGGCATTAACTTGGGATTGTAAATTTCGCTCCACTGTTCTAACCAAGTCGGCTTCCAACAACCTCTGCCAAAAAATAAAAGATGGGAAGAAAATCTGGCGTGGCAACCAGTAGCTCTGCTCGAGTCACTACCAAAAGAGTGAGGAAAACCCCCAGAAAGAGCAATGAAAAGTTCGAAAAGATTCCTACACATTTGATTTTCATCACATAACCCAACATAGATATGGGCCACAACAATGGCGGGTAGACCATCGATTGGTTAATGCCAAGTCAAATGGAGGATTTGCAAATGCTGACCAGAAGGATGTGCTTCGACGAAGGTGGGAAAACCATTGATTGGCTATTGAACTTGGCATCCAGTGCGTTTTTAAATCTCATCTATTTGGGTTTCCAGTATAATGCGTAACAACACCACTATACAACTCCAACCAAGGTCAAACCCTATGGTCGACTTGCTTTCAACTTTCAGCAGGACCAACTTTAAATTTCAGAGAGGTGGTGTTCCAAATGAGATGGAGGTAGAGCTGGTGCTTCTGTGGATGCTGTGTTTTGCCATCCTCTCAACACTGGAATGCTTAGTGCAGTACCCGGAACTCTTCCAAATCTAGCAAGAAGCTAAAATATTTTGCAAGAGGAAGTGTCCCTAATGCTTTGGAGAGGGAGACCTTCAACCTGGAAGAAGGGAGGTCTACAACTTGCGGTGGTTTAAGGAAGGCCACCAACCAAAGGAACGCTTAGTGCGATTTTCAGAACTCTTCCAAAATGTGGCAAGAAGCTGAAGTCTTCTGCTAGAGGAAGTGCTCCTTAATGTTTTGGAGAGGAAGACATTCAACCTGGGAAAGGGAGGTCTGCAACCTGTGGTGGTTTAAGGAAGGCCACCAACCAAAGGCATGCCTAGGGGCTTCCACGTCTTTGGCTACAATTTTGAATTTGGGTATGGATGTCTTTGGCTGTAGGCTCAGGAAGCTGGTTCATGTTGTGGCTTAGGCTCGCTTGATGTGGCTTTGAAGTTTGTATATGACCATCAATTCCCCCCCTGTCAGATACAAGGTGAGAAGATGAAGGAAACTCAACTGCAAGACTTTTCAATACTCTAGAAGAAATTCTGAAATATCTTCTTAGCTGTTGAAGCCCATTGCCAAGAAGTGATCCATCCAAGATGAATCTTTGTTCTTGTAGTAAGCTTGTTTCTGAAGCATCTGTTTGAATGATGATTATGCTGACCACAATGCTCACACGGATGAAGATCAACACAGTAATCTTTCATATGGCCAACTCGGTCACAATGTTGGGATTTGACAACTTTCGTTGATGTACTTAGTAAATACTCAACCACACATTTGTTTTGCAGTGAAGTTCTCAGTCAGTTCAAGGTAAAGCCCAAGCATAATCATTGGATAACAGCCAAGCATATACTGGGATATCTGCAAGGAACAATCCACTACTGCTTGAAGTATGATAAGAGGAATGATGTCCACTTGATTGGATATACGGATTTTCACTGGGGAGGCAGTGAGCGGGATGGAAGAAGTACTACTAGAGGATGTTTTAGTTTGGGATCCTCCATGGTCTCCTGGATGAGTAGAAAGCAATAATTGGTTGCTTTGAGTAGTGCCGACACTGAATATATTGCAGCCTGTGAAGCAAGCAGAAAGGTTGACTAGTTGAGAAAACTGTTGTCCGCCTTCTTTGGAGGACCAATGGACCCTACAGTGATACATTGTGACAACACCAGTTGTATAAGGTTGTCTGAAGACCCAGTGTTTCATGGAAAGACAAAACACATAAATAACAAGTATCACTACATTCAGAAGCTGGTGCAAGATGGAGTGTTACAGCTAGAGTATATTTCTACTGATGAACAGGTAGCCGACATTTTGACAAAATTCCTTCCTAACAAGAAGCTTGTGCACCTGAGAGACAAGCTTGGACTGATTGATATATCCTCCCTAGTTGAGAGGGAGAGATAGACACATAATTCTTGTCTTCACTTCGGGAAGAAAGAATGGAGGATTAGGTAAGCATCTGGCATTTGATACTCTTTGAGGATGAGGTAGGGCATCCAAGATAAGAGTAGTCATAGAGGACCAATATTCTTTGAGGATTGGGAATCCAAGATAAGAATAGTCCTAGAAGGGCATACCCTGTGAACACCCAGGTGGGATATGTGCTTTGAGAGACAATGATGATGGTGTTTATCAGTTATTGGTCTCGCCAGCATTGTGCTCTAATCTTGTGGAAAGATAGAGTTGTTAGTCAAGGCCTTGCTATGTGATAATGCTAGTTGGTATGATGCTAAACAAATGGCTTACCAATCCAACCCTTCTTATGAGATCTCTTTAGATTGAGAATATCCATGTACCATTTATGAATACCTCCTTAGTTAAGAGGGAGTGTTGAAAAATGTGTAACTAGGTTCGATCTTCATAAATATGAAATGTACTTTTGATTCTTGTATACTGTAAGATGAAAGAAAAATTATTATTGTTGTTTTGGAGCATGGGTTTCACACTCAAGGTTTTTTATTTTAGATGTCAAGCACCCATTTAGTGCTTCTAGGGTTTGTCCTAGGTCAAGTAGTCAAAAGAGTCAATGTCATATGATGAAGACCCCATCAGGCACATTGTAACTTGTAAAAAAAAATATTTTTGTATTTAAAAGTGTCAAAATACCCTCCAAGACCATGTCGGCCTAATTTGAGGTACTTCGTCTACCTTGGAAGCCTATATATAGGAGGGAACTCGACCTCCTATGGACACATCTCACTCTCTCATCAAGCAAGCGAAGGAGAAGAAGAAAAAGGATAGTTGAGGAAGAAGAAGGACAAAGATCAAGTGATTGGGTTATTTCTCTCTCTCATCACACATTCGAAGGAAGGAGACTAGGGTTTATGTTGTTGGGTTAGGGTTTTGTTGTTGTAGGATCAAACTTGGAGAAAGTGTAGAAAGAAGGTCAAAGGAAGGCTTATTAGGTCATCCTCAAGCCCTAGAAGAAGAAACTCAAGCGAAGCTCTCAAGAAGCCTTGGAAGCCCTAAATTAGCTCACTCGTGTGGAAGCAATTGTTGTTGGAAGGGCCGAAAATTTCAGACCTATAGTAGAGGTCAAAATTCTGTAGTTGGAGGTCGAAGTTGTGGTGTTGGAAGAGATTTGACTGGGTTTGACTTGGACAAAGGAAGCACATCATCAAGAAGGTCGGACTTGGTATTGAAAGGGTATTGGTCTTGGTCTAGAGGTCTTGGAATTCGTCAATTGAAGAATCTATAAGAAGAGAAGAGATTTGTGGGTTTTCCTCTCAAGTTGGGAGGTTTTGGCCCTGGCTTGCAGCCTATATCCTGTGTTTTTGTGTATTGTTGATCTTCTTGTTTTGACAGTTGTTTGATGATAAGAATAACATAAGAATGCAAGAAGAAGCTAATAAGTAAGAAAAGTAAAAAGACATCACAACAATAAAGAGAGCCTAGCAAAGAGGTGAAGACACAAGACAAAGAGCACAAGTTGTGTGAGCGAGTCATCATGAAGAGAGAGCTATTTTCTCTAAAGTGCAAGTGGCTCAGTGGACCAATGCACAGAGAAGGAGAAGTGTCAGTGGGTTTTTGCGAATTCGGGGAGGCTGAGTAGGAGGAGATTGCAGAACCATGTTACCGTAGGAAGATTGTATTTATCTAGAGCAGGTCGAGTCGTCAGAGTGTTGGGATTTTCCCAATGCACATTAGTCGCAGACCAAGTTGCTGGAGGGCGCAAATCGACTTCTTCAAGCCGAATTCATTCTGATGGAACCAAGTTGCAGGTTCCAGATTTGTATTTTTCCTTGTATCTCTATTGGCCGAAAAACCTAGATTTTCCAAATAATGAAATGACGGAGAATTGTTGTGGGTTAATTACTTTTGCAATGTGATTGATCTCTCTAGTTTATTTCCGCAGCATATTTTTTCCTAGAAGTTAAAAATACAAGTAATTTTATTTTTCGGTAAATCGGTGTTTATGTGGGTAAATAAATAAATTGTTAGGGATAAATTAATTGCCCTGAGAAAATAAATCTGGCCGGTATTAGAAATTTAACAAACCTAAATGCTCTCTTCACCATGATTCTGAAGAACCTCATCATGGCTCTGAATTGCAACACCAATTAAGAATTGATGTGATCTTGTAGTATGCATTGGGCAGAACTGCTGAAAAACTTTGATTTGGCACAGATTGAAACAATAGACAGTTAAAATTTGTTGACAACATCCTAGATATGTGTTGTGTGCACAATATCACCATAAGTACTGGATTTCTTCACTTCAAGGATCTAGCATTCTCAATCTGCTACTCTTCAAATGCTCCATACGCTTTCTTATTTTCAATTCTGTGGCTTCCCTCATCTCAGGCCAATCAATTTGTTAGCAGCAACAACTTCTCATGGTCCATGGATAACTACCATGAAGGATTTATGACTCAACACATAACCTTAGCTAGCTGGATTCAAAAGTTTAAAAACCTCCAAGATTTAACTGCAATAAGTTGGTAACCATGCTTGCTTGACGGTACTTCGTTGTGCTTTTCCAATTCAAAAGATAAAAGGCACAGTTGTTGAAGGTGTTCCCAAGATTCACTAGAGGGGAAAGATTGTTTTAGGATTCAACCCACTGGAAGACTCCCACAACCTCTGCTTAGGAGAGTACACCAAACATGCCCTGAGAATTATGGCATGGGTGAACAGTGAGATTTTGAAACCATGTGAAATACCTTAGGAAGATTGTTTTTTAGAGGTTTTAAAATTCAAAAGAGACAAGATAGCTCATTATGCTAGTGATTGTGCGCATATTCTAAGAGAAGGGGCTTTCAACTTGCCTCTTAACTTATATTATCATGAGCATTCCTAGATGCAAGCAGTAGACTATGAAAACATATCAACATGCAGAATATATTTGAAAACCTTGTCAAAACTAACAAAGAAAAAGCAAGAAGTGTTAAAGACAAGTAAACTGAAATAGAAGAAAGTAGCAAAAAGCTGAGGGAAGAAGGCAGCAATGCAGTACACCCAAACTACTGAAGAGCAATCAAAGGACAGTATTCACCCTAGCCATACAACCAGAAGACGAAGGAAACAGGACAAACTAGTACCAAAAGAACAACCTAAGGAACAGCAAATGGCTAACAAAAGGCATTGTCCGATCTGAACCAAAACTATGTTAATTTCTTTAACCCCAGTCATCAGCAATTTATTAACATAGTAAGTACCTTGCTGTAAATTAATTTACTGCAAATCTACTGAATAAAAAGCACTGCTGAGATTTTAACACAAATAAAAAGATAAAAGTGGAAGCAAAATAAAACACCAATTTCAAACACATGCACACAGATTTCTGCCCTTCAAATCTGCTGTTTCATTAATGTAATCTTCAACATACAAGGGCTCCCATCCTGAGAATATGACCCTCTAAGGAAAAATAGATACAGCCAAAACTTGGAGTTATTCCAGCTGATCAAACCCTCTACAGATCTGTCATTCGACCTTGTTTGGCTGATCTGGATCCTTCTCACTTGCTACCCTTAGCACTCTTCCTCGGATTCTGCACACTTGGGTGAATGTCCTTCTCCACCCAATCACTGAGATCTCACTATTTCACTATCTTGTGCTAACTAGATGTGTTTGAGTTATTGGCCAAATCCACAACCCTAATCTCCAAAGCGATTGATGCTTGAGATTAGATCTCAACATCATTTGAGATCAATAATTGAAATTCATCTAATTCACTAATGCAAATAACATTTGCATTTCATCATTTAACGAAGTCAATTACTTTAATAATTCCATTAAGTAAAGTAATTGATAAGGTTAAGGGTCCTTTGGACAACTTCCACACATCTAGACACTTAGACCTGTGCGGAAGTACCTGTCTGATGCTATTATCATCAACAAGAAGAAGTTTAAAAACAAAATAAGATTTTGGGGGAGCACAGGGTTTAACATTCGGCACCAGCAACAGAGAAGCATGGAGAGACTCTTTTAATTTAAGAAGAGAAGAGGAAGGAAAAATGTTGAAGATGGTCCTCTTTAGTTGGGCACTGATTTATTATCGTAATGCTTCCAAATGGAATTACAGCCAGAAAGAGAAAATGAAAATCAAAGAAAGCTCTGCATATGCATGGGCAGAAATCAACAAACAAACCAAGCAGTGGCATCCACCAGCTGCTCATCAGCAGTCCACCTTGTTGAAACTTATGATGTGTCATTCAGTAGGCCATACTGCCATGCGTAGATGTACTTTTTAACAATAAGCTGGGTCATATCAACTTTGGGAAATTGAATTTATTTGTTGTCCTTTAGTTGTTAAATCTGTAAAAAACAGTGTTTCAACTTCCACCCTTGTTGCAAAGATGTTGATTCAGTGGTGGAATAATTCTATATTTTCCACCTGGCATCGGCGTGAGAGGTGCTTATTTTTAACACTGCAGATAGAAAACTTTTTGTTCCAATATGTAAAGGAATGAGAGGTCTCAGCTCTATTCAGGAGATCTAGACAATAAGCCTGAGATATTCATAAAAATAAGTGCAGGTCTTGAATGTAATGCTCTTTGGGATAAAAAGTCCATACTATTTCTCTAAAAAATATCCATTATTTCTCACTAAAAAGAGGAAGAAGATTATAATTGAGGAAAGTGGATAATTTCTGTTTTTGGTCATGGATATAGCCCAGAAATTTTACAGGAAGCAAATAAAGCAGTATTGCATAACTATACACAAAATAGAAATATAATACCTCCCACAGTTTTCTTATTGAAGTGTGTTCAGGCATTCTACTTACTTGATAGTTGGAAGCTCTAAATCGGCGACGAACATTCTTGTCATCCAGGATTTGAATCTCAAATGTAAAATATTTCTTCAGATTCTTGACAATCATCACCAAAAATGGCAGTTTAATACCAAGTGTCGCAGCAGGATCTGCAGGGCATGTGATGTATGTTGTGTTCACATTTGGGCCAACAATTTCCAGGACATTGGACTGAATATCCTCATCTTGTAACCGTTTAATCTGTCCATTTACAACTGGAAACAAGACAACAGTTTCAATACATATTAACCAAGTTTTTAAATCACTGATATTATGACATCCGCAAGTAACAAATAAAAGAGCAATTTCCTAACTCTCCTTTAAAATTTACAGATCCCATATTGTATCATCCAGAACATGGAATCCCAAACTATTGTGGAAGGAAATAAAAATTAGAATCAATAGAAATTTAGAGAGAAAAATATTGAAATTGACTTTTTAGTAATTAAACAAAAGATAAGAATTAATAGATTCATAGGAAAGCATCACTGGTAAAGAGTTTCACTGAATGGCTCTGAAGCGAACAAAGTTCCTTCTATAAATTAATTATTCCAGAAAACTAGGAATATAAAGATATCCATTAAGGATATAAATACTATATTAAATATATGAATAAGAATAAGAATGAATTGATTTACAATGAGGAACGAGAGCTTGCTTATATACAAGCAAGGTCTCTTCATGAAGAGTCATGTCCTATTAGACATGCCTCTCAACCTAATTACTAGCTTAACTACTATTTTTTATGATTATTATCTTTTACATATAATTATTTATATATTTTATTTGTTACATTGCCTTCTTCCTCAAAAAGCTTTGTCCTCAAAGCTTGTCGATGAAAAAGGCTTGATCTCTTTTTCGGCTTCGAACGTCTTTCTCTCTCGGAATAGTCATCCTCGTCGACACAAGTTGATATGATCTTCTTAGTGACAAACAAAATTGTCGCACTGAGAAGGGATTAGACCATCCGAGATTAATCCTCTGTATAGCATTCTGATCACTGGAATTTTGTAACGACTTGTCAGCATAAGACAAAATTGATGTTACGTCACTATTATATGAAAAATCAGTTTGTTGTTTCTGGTCTGAATGGTACTGATACGTAGCCTGGTTGATTGGTCTACTCTCGTGATTTGGATGTCGATATGGAGTTTTTAGATTTTCTTCTGGCGAAGATGTTGTTGAATTGGTTAAGGAACATTCACTTAGGATGTCCATTGTCTGAACTGCAACATCTACGTGTGTCGTTTCTTCAACTGACTTGTCTTCTTGAGTTGTCATATTCATTGGATCGGTATTTGTTGTTTTGTCATCAACTTGAATTCCTACATTTGATGCTTCCTTCTTGATAAGTTGTTGGACTTGGTTTTCTAACGACTTCTTGTCCTTTTTAGTTTCTTAATTTGCGACAGTAATTTTTCGCTATGGTTTTTAAATTGAGAAACTTCTTCATTTTTGTCAACATTGATTTTGTCAATTTCTTTTTGCATATTTTGTAATACCTTTTTACTTTCTTGAGACATTATTTTTGAAATATCTGAGATATCTTCTGGTGTTATTGAATTTCCTTTTAGTGTAAAATCTTGGAGTGTTATTTTCTTCTTCTTGTAAGAAAATGTTAAAAACTTCTTCTTTGTATTTAGAATAAAGGAACCTAGAGTTTCCATCCAAGGTAAACCCAAAATAATGTCCCTTGATTGTTCCATAAGGTCTGAACTGAGAATTGTGATACAAATGTATAATCTTCAATGTTCAACTGTAAATTAGCTATGTCATATATTTTATTGCAAAAAAGGTCTAATTCTAATTTTTCAGTTATATTTGATTCTGGAATCACTAGTTGGTTTGCGATTTTAGGTGTTATATAATTTGCATCTTCTGTCGGGGAAATAGAAATAATAACATCTTTTCCTGCTAGAGTTCCTTTAATGTTAAATAACGCTTTACCGTCTCTGGGTGCGGTTTCTGGGAATCTTATGGCCTTCATTTTTGTATTAGACTCCATTTTTGCTTCTTGAATATTAAATATTTTTTAAATTACTTTTCTCTTCTTTTTTAATAATTTTTTTTCAAGAATTTATTTATTTATTTTTTTCTTCTATTATTATTATTATTTTTTTTATATGATATATTCTCTCTCCTTTTTCTTTCCCTTTTTTTTTATATATAATTTCTCCTTTTTTTTCCCTCTTTTTTTATATAATTTCTCTTTTTTGTATATATTCTTTTAATCTATAAAAT
>APFE030726628.1:0-18273 GCA_000404065.3 Pinus taeda | reverse complement strand
GACTCTTGGTACGGTCACAATCTTTAGATTTGAACGATTAAAATTATTTAGATCACACCTTTTTTCTCCAATCTTTAGATTTGAACGATTAAAATTATTTAGATCACACCTTTTTTCTCCAACGTTATCAAAATATCTTTTACTTTTAAAATACCATGGGTTGTTTTTAAAACCTCGGTTAATGTTCTCCACGTAAAATGTAAAACTTACCACTAGTTTCTAAAACCACGGGCAATTACTAATGGTTTCTAAAATACCATGGGTTGTTTCTAAAACCTCAGTTAATGTTCTCCACGTAAAAATGTAAACTTACCACTGGTTTCTAAAACCACGGGCTTTTCACGTAAAAAATTTTAAATATACTTGAAAAAGTTCAGCTTATCTTTATTATGCACTTTTATCAATAATGTAAAACCCTTATCTATATATATATATATTTCACCTTTTTTTTTGTTCACAATATATTATTTCCTTTCCTCTTTTTTTTTTTATATACCCTTCTTCTTTATTCTTTATTATATCTTTATTCTTTATTAATTTTTTTTTTTAAATAATGGCCAAAGACCTAAAAAAAATGGAGAATCTCCCAATATATAGCAAAACGCTTCAATTATTACAGCAACAAAGTTGATGATAGGTTGATAGCCAAAGGCCTAGTGATCAGCCAAACGTGGCTCTGATACCAATGAAGCTCTGATACCAATGAAGCGGACAAAGTTCCTTCTATAAATTAATTATTCCAGAAAACTAGGAATATAAAGATATCCATTAAGGATATAAATACTATATTAAATATATGAATAAGAATAAGAATGAATTGATTTACAATGAGAACGAGAGGCTTGCTTATATATCAAGCAAGTGTCTCTTCATGAAGAGTCATGTCCTATTAGACATGCCTCTTCAACCTAATTACTAGCTTAACTAACTATTATTTATGATTATTATCTTTTACATTATATTTATATTATTTATATATTTTATTTGTTACAGGGTCAATAGAAAATCATAAGCCCTGAAATTTAATCAACTAAGTAAATTAAATTAAACTTAGTAGAGATTGAATAGTAACTAATTACCTGGGAACCAAATTTACACTATGAAAAAAATCATTTCCTTCATTGAATAGTGCAGTTGTTCTGCATATGGCAATTGGTAGGAGCTACCCTTATCTATTAGACATGTACATCCTTCTATTAGTAACCCTTCATTAGTAGTAACCCAACTATTACCTTCCTTCCCTTCATTGATAGAGTAGTTTTTCTGCATATGGCAGTTGATAGGAGCTATTCTTATCTATTAGACATGTACATCCTTCTATTAGTAACCCTTGATGGTCTTCTAGATAAAAGCATGTTCTTCATGCTTCAAGGGTTTGTTAGGTCATAGGATTTATTGTAATGAGTCAAGAGAGTCAACGTCTTGATTATAAGACCCTTCCAGGCAAAATGTATCTTGTAAAAGAATTTATTTTCGAGACTAGAAAGTCCTAGAAGCCTCCTAAGCACAAATCAGCCCTGGCAGAGACAAGTTGACCCATAAGGGGTATTCGACTCACACAGAAGAGTATAAATAGAAGCACTTCGACCTCATTTGAAATATATCACCAACAAGTTCAATCTGCAATAGGACGAAGAAAGAAGAGCGAAAGACCAGGAATAAAGGAGAAAACCCTAGCGAAGAAAAGAAGTCGAGTTTTTGGGCTTCTTCTCTCACATGTGCGAGTTTCTGCGAGTTTCTGGAGCAGTTGCAGGGGCTGAAATTTCCACAGTAACTGCAGGTCCAAAATTCTGTTGCAAGGGGGCTGAAAATTCTAATATTAGTGCAGTTCTGGAAGGTTGTCTCTGGTTTACTTGGTTTGACTTTGACCTAATTGAAGGGTCTCTCTGGAGGGCTGACTTGGAGCTGGGAAAAGGACTTGGTCTAGGGTTTGGGTTTGTTGTCTCATTTGAAGCAGGTTCTATAAGAAGAGATGAGATTTTCCTGGTTTTCCTTTTGGAGGGGTTTTGCCCTAGCTTGGAGCCTAATATCTGTGTCCATTATCTTTATGGTTTTGATCTTGATATTTGTTTGATGAAAAGATCTAATAAAGAAACACAAGAAGATAAATAAAGTTTACAAGCAATTATTAAAGAATAAGAAAAATCTGAATTAATAGCTGCCACATTGTATTTTCCAACAGTAGTAACCCAACCATTACCCTCCTTCCCTTCATTGATAACCTGATGAGCATTCGTAGGTAGCTAACCCCAGCCTTTAGTAGGTAGCAGTTAGTATTCCATTCTATCCATTTTCAGAAGTTATAATACATCAATTTCATAAGCAAAATGCAATGACAGCATTAAATGTTGGGGGGCAGCGAATTTTTTCCAAGTAACCTCTAACAAACCGGTTCCTATTTTCTTTTTTACATATCTCCTATCAGTATTGCATTAATTTTATATGAAATCTTTTGCACCTTATGAGCAATTGCAAAAAAAAAAAAAAATAGACCAAACCAAACCCCTATGTTTGTCTTGGGTAAGCACTCAAAGCACTTTCCCCCATATAGAAACTCCCACAAAATACATCCAAATAATATCGATTTACATTATTTGTGTACAATACATAAATGAAGCAAGGTTCAAATTCCAGATAAAGAGAATGATACTGTGAGAAACATGTATGCATTCCATACATATCAGTTTTAACTTTTGATTATTGTAATTGAAAAGGGTACAAATTGCTATAAAATATACTTGCAGAAGCATTAAACTTTCTATGGTGAATCAATTAATACAATAAAATTATATGCAGAATTGTGATGTCAGGCCTTTTTAAGTTTTTAACACTGACCTTCTTTGTCCCATATTTGCAATGGTTTGCTCCTGTTAGAAACCACAAGGGTATCAATTTCCCAACATATTATAGCACAAAAAGGATAAAAAGGTAAAAAAACAACATAACAAACCAAAGCTTGCAGTCCATCCAATCAACCAAAAAATAAATAAATGGCAATCAGCTTACCCAAGGCTGTAGAGGATTGAAAGAAAACCGGACTGGAAAGTATTCTTGAACATCTTGACAATCAGTTCATCTCTTCCTGTAGAAAGGCAAAATAATATTTATTTTGTAATTGTATACCCAAGCCAAGCTTTTAGACCAATATAACTGCCGTCTCTTGTGGATGGTCTTGCAGTGAAAGTATGCACATAAAATATCAAGATATGGTACTCAGTAGATCTATATCCATCTCAGATTTTTTATCGCATGTCTACTTTTATACTTTCTAAAATGCTGTTCAGTATGAATTGTGGAGGATGAAAAGACTAAATTAAAAACGGAGTCGTCTACCGAGGCAGAGGAATTGCCCGGACGGCCAAAAGTGGCCGGAATCCGGGCAAAAAAATCCAAAAAATCTTGTAGAGGCAGTGTTTGAATTGTGTTTTTGATGGTGGAAATGGATTCAGCACCATCAAAAACGTCTAGGACACATAAAATTTTGAAGTTTAACAACTATAACTTGGATTTGCAAAAATCCTTGCAGGATTTTCTCTAAATATGACTGGAATTTCAATAACTTTCCGGGCAACTCCTCCGCCTCATTAGACTACGGCATTAAAAACACAATGAAACCTTGATTTTGTTAATCTAGGTAATAATGGGGTAGGTATGGTAGCATTCAAAAAGACTAAGGAATAAAAGGACATGTCCATAAAAGAATGGAAAGTTAGAACTTGTGGGATGTACCCGAGAGTCATGATGTCTAGACAAAGGTGTCCCAATCAATTGATCTAGAAACATAATCAAACTGCATATGTATGAGGCCAATATTCTATGAAGAAAATATAAAATTAATCCGGCCTTAATTGACACATTTACATCAACATACTGTTTTAAGACTTAACAAAGATATAAAGAATTTATCAATGTTTATGAATGATGAAAGGTTGCAGCTGTACATAATCAGTGATCAAAAAGTGAAAGAGGAGGTGCATTAGACATTTCCATCCTAAATCTAAAAATACAATCTATATTAAGAACTTAAACCACTGAAATTCAACAAGGCATGAAATCGCTCAGAATTTCATAAAAGCTACAACAGCTATTTTACTGTACATATAGTCAAGAATGAAATGCTCTCTTCATTGTTTGTCTGTAAAATCTCACAAAGTCTAGCAGAATTTCATAATCATAGCAACATCTTGAGCTGGAACTGTAATGACATCGTGTTATACAGTACAACCTGAGTCACATATGGCCCACTATATTGCTGATATCTCTGTCATAATCAAACACTATAGCATTATCTAAGGCTGTGAAAAGACTAGTTAAAAATCCTCATACTTCGGGCATGACTTATGAGGTTTTATGCAGGCTTAGTCATCAACTTTGATCAGTAAAGAGTAGTATGCTTGCTCAGAGAATTGTGGTGGCCATTGGGTGGTATTATTATCCTTGATCACAAGGGAAAATACAGGTGAGTCAACTTTAAAATGTTTGTGGAATAACCTGTTCAGAGTTTTAATTAAACCCAACGTTTTGGACTTCTATGTCAGTCCATCTTCAGGGGAACGCCCAGATTCTTGAGAAGATTGGTGTGGATTAGGGCAAGGAAATTGCAAGGATAGATATAATGATAGATGTGGGTGAATGTTCAGGAGTCCGCTGATAGAATTTTAATTTTAATTCTTAATGTAATTTATTAGCGTTAATTATGAGATAAATTTAATTAATTAGGATATAATTATTTTATGTTTATTTGATAAGTGAATAATATTTCTTTTAACTTGATTATTTAATGTGGTAAGTGAATAATAAGTGAGGATGTTTTTATCATAGATGGAATTTACTCAAAATAGTCCAAGATACTTTTACCCAAGTCAAATTATCTAAAATTGTGCTCAAAGATACTTCAGTTAAACTCAAGGATGTGCCACTTCACCCAATTTTATACTCCAATCCAAGTTCAGTTGACTCTACATGCTTTTTTCAAGTGCCATTTTTCTTTAAATCAACCTCCTAATTTGCCTATGCGAATTAGAGGAATTAGAGGAGGATAAGTCTTATAAATACAGGTGGAGCCCAAGCTCATAACTCGAATTGTCTTCGGCAAAGCAGCAGCATTACTCATCTCCATATTCTTTCTTTCTTCTCTCTTCTAGCTTCTACTTTGTTGTGATTGAATATCATTGTCATCAATTCTGTAATAGCCATCTTGGTGCAGCTAGCCTTTTAGCCTTTGTAAAATAAAGCTTAGTTATGATCTATTCTATCTCTTTGGGTTTGTTCGATGTCTGAATGGTATCTTATTCAATTTGGTAAAAGTTTTTGAGCTATTTTCATTGGTGAAATCTGTCATTTAAATATGATTTCTACCTATTTATTTTCCATATAAAAGTTAATTGTTAAAGATCATTCCACTTATTAAAATGTCAAAAATTTTACAAACTTGTTTGGCCACTAACTTGCTGGTCAAACAGCCATTACTTTGCTGTTTTTTACATGTTAAATTGCAGATTCATAGGTGAAAACAACACTGATTAAGACTAGGGACAACCCCTAAGGGTGGCACGCACCAGCCCGACCAAAGAGGGAGATTTGCTAGTGACACTAAGGGCAAATTTTCCTAGATGTTTCGCTGATTTCCACTGCATATTTTAAAATGTATTTTTATTTACAAGTAGTGTAGAAATTTGTGCTAACATGTCCTTAGGGAAAATGGGGAACTATATGTTCAAACCATCCTCTAACCTCATTCATGTTTTATCATACATGAAGGCACGTCACCCTTTAACAATCAACACGTGTCACAGTTCTCTCAGCATCATGTGATATCTAGCGAGTGGACAAGATGGGAAGGGACTTATTCACCAGCCTTGCAAATGTTAGACTTAGATCTTGACTGGTATTTAGATTCCTTCAACGTGATATTTTAGGACTCGGGTGAGATAATGGTGTAATTTGTGGGTGATTTTGATGTCATAGTTTGGTGGTGTTCTGCTCTAGACTTGCATGTCTGCCCAGTAAGAACATTTTATGTCTCTGTCCTATGCTTTGGAGCTATTTTGTGGTGAGGATTCCAATGGCTTTGTGGTGCTCTGTTAATGTTGTATTATGGAACCATGCCGTTTTTGTGATGTTTGGGGTTCTAGGGTGCCTGCAAATTTGGGTTTCTCTTGGTTTCTTTGACAGTGTTATCTGACATTTGGGTGTTGGAACTCACGGACTGCCCCTCATCCATCCAGCAATCCCCCCAAGCACAATTCTTGTCTGCGGCAATAGTTTAAAGGGAAAATAATGATTGTTTTATGGGACTTGCATTTTTTGATTAGCCAACAAGGTCTCAGTGTGGACTACAAGGAATCCCAAGAATTTTATAAAGTTCTTGCTGTCCCTCATCCATCCAGCAATCCCCCCTAGCACAATTATTGTCTGCGGCAATATTTTGAAGGGAAGATAATCATTGTTTTATGAGACGTGCATTTTTTGATTGGCCAACAAGGTCTCTGTTAATGCTCAAACTCGCAGGGGTCTTAGGAGGGGATCCTATATAGCAACTACTAGGTCAAGGGCAAAAATGGAGCCATAGCCCACTGTCACCTCAGCTAAGGCTCCCTGCTCTTTACAGACCTTCACCGATGGGAGGAGACCTGGTATAAGGAGAATCACTAGATGAATGGATCAAATAGGAGGACAAGGAGTGATTCCAAAGGCCTATTCACAAGAGAGACTCAATGGAGTGATTCAATGCGTTATTGCTTGGGCTTAATGGAGTCAAGATAGACATACATCATGAAATTTCGTGAGCTAAGGAGCCCTAATTGATCTTTGCTAGCCTCTCCAAGGGAAGCAACTAGACCAATCGAGATTTATACTTCAAATTTGCGAAGGAGACAAAGTTTTGAGGTCTTTAACCTAAGAGTTGTCTCTGAGAACATTTGCCCAATCCCTCGAAGGTCAACGCATGCATTTAATCACTTATTCAAAGTCCCAAAAGAGTTTTCATTAAAATTGGCAACTAGGGCCAAATTCCACCTTCGGACAACTCATATGAGGGAGATGATTATTGCATTGGATTCCTCTTATTGAGAAGTACAATTTTGATATAATGATCATCTCATTCTAACAACCAAAAATGGAATTTTGAATTTATTCTCTCCAATGCACAAATTGTCAAGGTCGGCCTCAGTCAAACTTAGGCTCATGAAGCCCAATGGATGTGGCTCCTCACCCTCAACGAAGTGTATAAATAGGAGTGACCTCCTCTCTCTCACTTGGACATCCCTCATCTCATCTCATATTCTCTCTCTCCTCTCTTGATTGGTTCGTACATCTTGGAGGCTTCCCTACTTCGCACGTGTTAAAGGAGGACAGATTTCAGGATTGTTTTGGAGGCTGAAAATTTCAAAAAACAGGTCAGCGTTGACCAAGACTGTTTGACCATGCGTTGACCTCGTTCTTGTGGGCAGAATTCCAATTTCTGAAGGCCGCATTGGTTGGCACAGTTTCAAGGTGATTGGGACAATTTGACTTCAGCGTTGACTTCAGCCTTTGACCACAGAAATCACAAAGTTTTTTACTGGGTTGACCAAACTATTTTTGGGTTGACTTTGACCCTTTTGGAAGGTTGAATTCTTCTGTTGTTGACCGGGCTGCTTGGAGGGCATTTTGGAGCTGCTTTGACCGCCGTTGACTTTCTGGTTATGGTTGCAATCGACTATTGTTGACTACTAATTTGACGGGACTGTTTTGGGTGTGTAATTCTGATATTTGTAATCTCTCCCTCTCTGTTGAACTATTGAAGAATAATAGGAAGATTTGATCAAAGGGTTTCCCCACATTGGGGTTTGTCTCTGCCATCTGCCATATGTTGTGTCCTCTTGTCTTGGCTTGTCTTCTGCACATGTTTTTATGTTCTATCTACATTTACTATCAATGTGTTTAAGTTAATGTGATTGCTACTAAATATAAATGGAAATTGTCATTGGGATGATAAGGAACATTAAAGTAAATTGTGCTAAAGCATAGAACATATCATTGTTATCTAAAATTAACATGGTACTAGAGCTCAAGTGAAGACAAAGCCCAAGCAAGGGTGAAGCAAAGCAATCACTAAGGGAAGTTGTTTGGACAAAAACTTGAAACTAGTCCCAATGACAACTACATCTTACTTCAAATCCAAGGACAAGCTTAAGGAGAAATTCGACTATCATGCATGGAAGATGTCTCTAGATTTGACTTTGGAAGAAAATGATGTTATGGACTATGCCAAAGGAAGAGTAGCGGAGCCTCCTTCAAATGCATCCGCAGCTACACAAACAAAGTACAAGAAAGGTGAGGTTAAAGCTAAGAAAATTACTATTGATTCTATTCACAAGCCTTTGGTTACCTATATTTCTGATTTGGAAACATCTAAGAACATGTATGACAAGTTGGTTTGGATGTTCAAAGTAAATAATGCAAATCAAGTTCTCTTTCTCAAGAACAAGTTGAAAGACATCAAGATGGATAGAGGAGAATCCATCTAATCCTACTTCATGGGGATCACCAAGATCAAGAATGATCTCCTATCTATTGGAAAAGTCATTGGTGACAGGGAGCTCACTCTTATTGCACTTGGAGGCCTTACAAGAGAATGGGATGCGTTCAACACTACCATCCTCAATAATGACGGGATTCCAGGATTTGATGAATTGTTGGCTAGATGCACTCAAGAAGAAATAAGGATGATGGAAAGAGACAAGCCCTCAAATGGAAATAATCCTATCGCCTTCTCTGCTCATTCTAAGAGGAAGACAATGTTGGTCCAAGAAATCAAGGTCAAGGGTTCAAGTCGGGATTCAAAGAAGGAAGGAAAGGAATATGCTTCAATTGTAACAAGTTTGGCCACTTCGCTAGAGAGTGTCCTCACGAGAAGGATACTCCATGTGATGATAACAACAATAACAACAACTTCAAAGGCAATGGAAATCAAAGGAACAACAAGTTCAATAAAAAAGGAAAGAGGAATGCTCCCGCTGCTCGAAATGGAAATGGTCGTCTTCCTAAGAAGTCGAGAAACTCTAGGTAGGAAGAAGTTATTGTTGTAAAGCAAAAAGAATTTTATCTTATTTCTGCCCTCACCACCACCTCTCCTTCGGATACATTGGATCATTGGTTGATTGATAGTGATGCCTCAATGCACTTCACTGGGTACAAAGAAGCTCTCTCAAACTTGGTTGAAAAGAAGACTAATATGGAGATTATACTTGGGGATAATGCCACTTATCCCGTGAAAGGAATTGGCACTGTTACTCTTCACTTAAATCAAGGTCAAACCCTCCACTTACGAGAAGTGCTATATGTACCTGATCTGAAAAACATGGTCTCTATTTCTGCAATGGAAGGCAAAGGTTTTAAGGTGACATTCATTGACGGGAAGGTTTGTGTTTGCCAAAGGAACCCAAGAGATGCATTCACTCTTGGATTTAGGGTTGAAGGTTTTTATCAAGTTGGAGGAGGTCCATTGGGAGCAATGACTTGTGATACTTCTCTTCAATCTGAATTATGGCACCAGAGATTTGCTCACCTTCATTTCAAAGCCTTACCTGATGTAAGGAAGATGGTCACAGGTATGTCCGAATTCAACTTAAATCATGAAGGTGTTTATCAGGGATGTGAAGCTAGAAAACATACAAGGGGACCATTCCCCTCAATTGAAACTCAAGCAACCGATATTCTTGAATTGGTCCATTTTGATCTATCAAGTATGTTGCCCATGACATCTTGGGAAGGATATTTGTACTAAGCTATTTTTGTGGATGACTTCTCTCACAAAACATGGATCTATTTCTTAAAGAAGAAGGATGAAGTGTCCAAATGGTTCCGTTCTTTTAAAACCTTGGTCGAGAATCAAACAGGGAAAAAAATCAAAATATTGAGGCCCAATAACGGGACCGAATATGAGTCAAATGAATTCAAAGACTATTGTAGAGAAGCTAGCATTAAGAGGGAGACCACTACCGCATATACTCCTAAACAAAATGGTGTTGTAGAAATGAAGAATCGTACTGTCATAAAAGCTACCCATGCCATGCTTCATGACCAAGGTCTACTGAAGTTCTTATGGGGAGAAGTTGCAAACACCACTATGTATGTTCAAAATAGATGTCTACATCAAGCTTTGGACTTCAAGACACCCAAAGAAGTTTTCATCGGTACAAAACCTGGTGTTTCTCATTTTAGAATTTTTGGTTGTCCCATATATTTTCATGTGCTGAAAGAGAAAAGAAACAAACTATATGCATCTGGGAAGAAAGGAACGTTTGTGGGCTACAGTGAAACTTTGAAGGCATATAGAATCTATGTGCCTGGTCAAAGGGAAGTGGAATTAAGTCATGATGTCACTTCCGATGAAGATTTTTCTCTTATAAAGATCTGAGATCTTCCTATCCCTAGGAAGGACAATAATGATGATGATGTTGATGCAAAAAGGCAGGATGAAAGTTCGTCTGATGAATCGATGCCCGATGTTGAAGGTCCGATGGATCCCATTGATCCACCCCCTAGTGAGCCCTCTACTTCAAGAAAAAGGCCTTTGTGGCTCAAAGATACTCTTGAAGATGCTGAGAAACATATTGCACCAAGGGGAACATTTCGTGAAAGCAAGAAGCCGAATAGGTACCAAGTGTACATAGCTGCCATGAGTACCATTGTACAATCTAAGCCTTGTACATTTGAAGATGTCGTGAAACAACAAGTTTGGAAGGATGCAATGAACGAGTATGAATCTATCATGAAGAATGATGTCTGGGATGTGGTTCCTAGACCCAAGGACAAGTCAGTGGTCACTTCAAAATGGCTCTACAAGATCAAACATGGAGTTGATGGGAGTGTTGAAAAGTTCAAGGCCAGATTTGTAGCTCGAGGCTTCTCTCAAAAGGAAGGAGTAGACTATGATGAGATATTTGCACAGGTTGCCCGATATACCACCATTCGTTTGATTATAGCCCTTGCTGCCTCGCAAGAATGGAGCCTACACCAGATGGATGTCAAAACTGCCTTCTTGCATGGTTCACTTAAAGAGGAAGTCTATGTGGAACAACCCGAGGAATTCGAGGTTCAAGATCGTGAGACACATGTATGCAAGTTGAAGAAAGCCCTTTATGGGTTGAAGCAAGCCCCTAGGGCTTGGTATGAGAGGATTGATAGATATCTTATGAAGCTAGGATTTACAAGAAGCGATGTTGACCCAAACCTATACTTCGCAGTTGAAAAGGACAAACCTCTCATTCTGGTCCTTTATGTGGATGATCTCTTTCTGACAGGTGATGACACTCTTATTCATCAATGCAAGAGGGAGTTGGCTTTTGAGTTCAAGATGAAGGACCTAGGACTGATGCATTATTTCCTAGGGTTGGAGGTCTGGCAAAAGACAGGTGAGATTTTTCTTTCTCAAGGAAAATATATTGTGAAGCTACTTGAGAGATGTGGGATGGTGGACTACAAGTCTGTGACTATTTCGATGGAACTCAACTTTAAGAAGCTATGTGGAAGTGTTGTTGGGCCCGGATTGGTGAACCCTTCCGAGTATCGTCAACTTGTGGGGGCCTTGATGTTTTTGGTCAACTCACGTCCTGCAATATGCTTCATTGTGAACACGTTGAGTCAGTTTATGGTCAAGCCTCATCACATTCATTGGATTGCTGCTAAGAATCTCTTGAGATATCTCTGGGGCACAATCCAATATGGACTGAGATACACTGTCGGGAATTTGAGGCTACATGGATATTCAGATGCTAACTGGGCTAGTAGTGTGGTAGATCGTAAGAGCACATCTGGGTGTTGCTTCTCTTTGGGGTCTGCTTCTATATCTTGGATGAGCAGGAAGCAGAAATCGGTTGCATTAAGATTCGTCGAGGCCGAATACAATGCTATGAGTATGGCCTGTTGTGAAGCAGTTTGGTTGAGGAAGCTCTTCAGTGAGCTATTTAAGCACATGTTGGATACCACTGTGATCTTTTACGACAACCAGAGTGGGATTCGCCTATCAAAGAATCCCGTGTTCCACAACCACTCCAAGCACATTGATATCAAGTACCACTTTATCCGGGATATGGTACAGCGGGGAGCAATAAGGCTCCAACACATCAGGACGGATGAGCAAGTCGCAGACATTCTCATGAAGCCCTTGGGTAAGGTCAAATTCTTAACCTTCCGAGAGAGAGACTTGAAGTCGTGGAACGACCCTCCTATAAGGGTCCCGTATGAATTAGACACTGAGCTCTGGGAGCTCCTGGGGGCTTGGGGTACTTCTTGGAGCTATGAGCGACCATAGGGTGAGTGGTTCAACTTCCCCTAATGGTGCGCCGGATACAGGGTGAGTGTTTCACATTCCCCTGTGATACCCCATTATGGTTGACATGTCTGTAGAGTGAGTGGGGCTCACCATCCCCTACCCGGACATATGCATGTAAGGTGAGTGGTTCACCTTCCCCTACAATTGACATATGCATAGGATGAGTGGTTCACCTTCTCCTATGGCATATGAGCAGGATGAGTGGTTCACCCTCTCCTTCTGATGCCCCGGCACACATCCTATCCATAGAGTCTGGGACTCATGGGAAGTACCTCTCATCTGACCAATGAGTTGGGAAAAAATGGTTAGGGACCATAGCACTACCGATGGATGCATCATGTACTATCATACCCCCTATGAATAGGATGCATTGTATTCAACAACTTGATCTGGGATCAAGCACTGAATTTTGTCAGTGGAGAGTGGTATGATCTTGTGACTCGCTCTCGATCACTTCTTCTTCATTATTACTTCATGTTTCAGCAAAGCAAAGCAAAGCACGGCAATGATGACAGGGATGGTGTAGGATGATGGATTGGCATGATGATGACAGATGGATTGGTAGGTGGAATTCTCCCTAGTTAAGAGGGAGTATTAAAATTGGCAACTAGGGCCAAATTCCACCTTAGGACAGCTCATATAACATAAAGATAAGCCTCTCAAGAGGGCAGAATTATCAACATAATGTGATATTCCCACTTAGCAATATTTCTAAGGGGAAATATCAATTTTGGCCATCGTCTTAATTTGCATTTGTACTTGGGAAAAGAGATTGTGGAGTTCCAGTTTTATTTTGAAGCTAAAGGCCCAAACATTAGAGAAAGAGAAGAAAATCAAAGTTATTAGAATATTTCTAATATTAGTTTAATGCTCATTCTTCTAGTTGTTTCTATTTTCCTTTCTTTAGCAGTTTCTTAGATGAAACTGAATCTTACATAGAAACTTGATGTTTCTATCTTTGTAAAATATCTCTGTATTATTATTGAGTATTGAGCTCAATCAATTAATTGAATTCATTTGGAAATCCATATGCGTGTTTCGCACTGTTTTATGGTATCAGAGCCTTTTCTCTTGAGTTATTTATGTTATTCCTTTCTAAGGTCGAGTCCTCTGTAAGCCAGGCAGCCTTCACTGAGTCTCAGCTTCAGCTTTGCTCACTGTGATAAACGCTTACAGTCGTCTATCTCGATACAGAAGTGGATCGTTCAAAATAACTCTTCAGTTGTTGCTCTCTGTTCTAGATTTGTTCTCTGTTGATTCAATTTTTTTGTTTTGTTAAAAATTCGTGGTGGTTCCAGCGAATTTTTTGTGGCATAATTGGTTACATTGGACGAGGGTTTTTCAAAATCAGTTACGCATAAACCCACATCCGAGAATACGTGCAGCAGGAGGTTTTTAGGAGGACTGTTTTGCCAAGAGTCAATTGATCGATTTTAGCGCTAAATCGACCTGATTAAAGTCCGAAAGCTCTCGGGTCATCGCAGATCTCAGTGAGTCTGTGTATTGGAAGTTTTTGAAAGGAGTTCTCGGCGCCAGATTTGAGCTCTCCCGATAGTCTATTGCAAATACGCATTTTTTTTTTCTCTGAAGCGGAAAATGTGTCGTTTTTCAATTTCGTAGGGCCCGTGGTAAATTTTTTTACTCAACGGAAGCCTCCACCTAAGCCACGCAGCATATCTTCTTACTCGATGGACGATCCAATCGAGTCACAGCTCAGCAGTTGATTATAATTTGTGCTTACGCTGTCGTATATACGTTTTGCGGCTGTCGTATATGCGTTTTGCGGCTACTATTACACAAGATTTCCACCGGTGCTACGTAGCGTGGACCAGATCAATTTTTTATTATATAAAACCAGTGCAGCGTCTATTCCAGCTCGTGCAACAGCATCTATTCCAGCCCGTGCAGCGGATCAGATCATTTTTTAATATAAAAACCTGTGCAGCGTCTATTCCTAACCAGTGCAGCGTATATCTCAGTTTGTTGAGGCATCAATTTTTTTATTACTCAGTAAACAGGAGTTCCATTTTTTTTGTGCCACGACTATTCCAGGCTTTCCACAATCCGTGTCACAGTAACGTTATTTTTTTCTCCTCAATCAGCACGTTTTCATCTCAGGCAAACGATTACTCTGTATCAGTGATCAGTATTCTGTTCTGCGTGATCCGAAACTGCTAATTTTTTAGCGTGCAGCAATTGATATTTCTTCCTCAAAGAGCAATTTCGGGTTATTTTATATACCAGCATCTATCAAATTCTGTTCAGAACAGACTGATGGCTTCACTAACCAACCTAATGCTGGAAGGTAGTCAACGCTTCAAGGGCACAAACTACAACATCTGGAAACAGAGAATGTTAACCATTTTTGAATATAGGCGTCTTGACCAGCTCGTTCTCAAAAAGGAGCTCCGTCCTGGTACAGCTGGCACCAATCAATGCAAGTTTGATGATCGAAATCGAGAGGCAGTTATGCTTCTCAAGCTCTCTGTCGCTGATGATCAGTTACCACAGATTCCTTCTAGCAAGACAGCTGCTGAGATCTGGCAACAATTGAAGGACCTTCACGAGACATCCGACAAAAGCAGAGCCTTCTTTCTCAAAAATCAGTTGTTCTCCATCATGACGGACGAACACACGTCTTTACAAGAACATCTCAACAAGATTAAAGATATTCGAGATCAGCTCGAAGCCATTGGTCGCACCATGGAGGAAGAAGATCTGGTAGTCATCACTCTGAAAAGTCTACCACAATCTTATGAGCACTTCATAGAAACTCTAAACATTACTGCCACTAATGTTGATCTAAAATTCCCAGACTTATGCACCAAACTTATGCAGCAGGATCGATGGAAACAACAATTTCGTAGTGGTGCAGCATCAGCCTCTTCAGAAAATGCTTTTGCTGCCAAATATCAGTCATCTCAGTCCTTTCAGCAGAAAGGTTCTTCTCAATCTTTTGATCCTGCTAGGAAGAAAACTGTGCAGTGTAGCTACTGTCACAAATTTGGTCACATGAAGAAAGATTGCCGACAGAGAATTGCTTCTGAACAGAAGAAACAGGGAGGACTTCATCAGACAGCAAATGTTGCAGAACATTCCGAGCAGACAGATTCTGCCTTTTACGCTTTTATGGCTAAAAGGTCTTCCGATCATATTCCATCATCTGCATAGTACATTGACTCTGGTGCATCACGCCATTTCTCGCACAGGCGTGATTGGTTTATTGACTTCTCACCTTTCAGTGATTCCGTGGTATTTGGAGGAGGTGAAAAATACACAGTAGATGGCAGAGGTACAGTTCAAATTCAGTCTGGTGGACGCACACTTATCTTCCTGAATGTATAGTATGTTCCTGGGATGGAAATTAATCTGCTGTTCGTCAGTCAGATTATGAGGAACTCTCCTCAACTTGATGTAGTATTCAGTGTGCACAAATGCTCTATTATCGACAGGGAGACTAATCTTACAGTTGTTGTTGGCTTAGAAGATCATGGTCTATACAGGCTTCTTGACACTGGTAATTTTCCAGAAGTGGCTCTAGCAGCTCGTGCTTCTCCCATCAGCACTTTATGGCATCAGCGATATGGGCACCTAAATATGCAGTATCTCTCTCAGCTCTCTCGGGAAGAACTGGTGTCAGGGTTACCTGATATTCAGACTCAGCAGTTGGGTGTATGCGGCGCGTGTCAAGCTGGAAAACAACATCGGTCTTCATTCACGAATGGAGAATCCTGGCGCGCATCTAAGGTACTCCAGCTAATTCATGTTGATATTTGTGGTCCCATGAAAACATCTTCTATCACTGCTTGCAAATATTTTTTGCTTATTGTAGATGATTTCAGTAGAAAGATGTGGGTATATTTTCTAAAAAATAAATCTGATGCATTTAGTATATTTCAGAAGTTTAAAACCTTAGTTGAAAAAGAGTCTAGCTGTGATATCATGACTCTTAGGACAGATAACGGGGGGGAATTTTGTTCTTCTGCTTTTTCCAACTTCTGTGATACTCATGGCATAAAACGCCAGTTCACTACACCCTACACTCCTCAGCAGAATAGTGTTGTTGAACGTCGCAACCGCACGGTTGTTGAAATGGCTCGCTCCATGTTACAGCACAAGAATGTTCCCAACAAATTTTGGGCTGAAGCAGTCTTTACTGCTGTCTATCTTCTTAACAGATCACCCACTCAGGCTGTTAAAGGGAAAACTCCCGAAGAGGTGTGGTCTGGTCGTAAGCCTAAGATCAGTCACCTCAAAGTATTTGGCTCAATTGCATATGTTTGGATTCCAGCTGCTAAGCGCTCCAAGTTGGATTCCAAAAGCAAGAAACTCATGATGACAGGGTACAGTGATCACCACAAGGCTTATAGACTAATAGATATTGACACTGGTCATCTTAGCTTCAGTCCGGATGTGGTATTTGATGAAGACAGAGGATTCTTTCAGTCTTCTTCTTCTGAGCAGTGTTCTACAGATCAGCCTCACAGTGTTCTTCTTCCGGTAGGTCCACTTGATGGGAGGGATGATGCAGTATCAATGTTTGATAATACACTGCCTGAGCTTCCTCCGGAAAATAACACTTCTCTTGCTGCTCCTATTGCTCTTGACCCCTCTTCTTCGCCTCCTAATGTTAGTTCCTCTACTCTTCAACCAAAATGGTGGGCTAAAACCATTGGTGATCTTCGGGATGATGAACTTCTTGAAGGACGCACGTCTAGACATAAGAGCACACAGCAGTCTACAGTAAATTTTGTGCTTATGGCTAATATACACAGTATCTTTGAGCCTCAAACTTACTCAGAGGCTAAGAGTACACCTGAATGGGAACAGGCTATGGACGCTGAATTTCAGAGTCTTCAGAAAAATCATACATGGACCCTTTCTGATCTTCCTAAAGGAAAAAAGCCCATTAGCTGCAAATGGGTATATAAAGTGAAGTACAAAGCCAATGGAACTCTAGACAAGTATAAAGCTTGTCTTGTGGCTCGAGGATTCTCACAGAAGGAAGGCATTGACTATGAGGAGACTTTTGCTCCTACATCCAAAATGAGTACCATACGGCTTGTCCTTGCTCTAGCAGCTCAGTTTAAATGGAAAGTTCATCAGATGGATGTAAAAAAGTGCTTTCCTAAATTGGGACTTACAGGAAGGAAGTCTCTGACACAGCTCCAGGATTTTAGATTGCGGTCAAGACAAAAGGTGGTAGATTAGCTTAAGCTCTCTATGGATGAAACCAAGCTCTCGGCTTGGACATGAAAATTGATCAGTACCTGACAGATCATGGTTCAGCGGACCCATCGATGCAAACCTGTATTGAAGCCACTGGTGATATATCTGTTGTGGTTGTCTATGTAGATGACCTTCATTACTGCACTCGCACATTTGATCCATGGGATCAAACAAGACTTATGCAGAACTTTTGATATGACAGACTTGGGACTTCTTCACTACTGTCTGGGGATTGAAGTTTGGCAGACTGAGAATCACATCTTTCTCTCTCAGTCCAAGTATGCCAAAAACCTTGTGGACAGGTTCAAAATGCAAGATTGCAAACCAGCCACGACTCCTATGGAACCAGGGCTCAAACTTTCAGCTCAGTCATCCTCTCCTCCTGTGGATGAAACTTTATTCAGACAATTAGTAGGCAGTCTTATCTATCTTACTGCCACCAGACCAGACATCAATTTTGACGTGAGCTACATTTCCCGCTTCATGTTCGCTCCTAAAGCTGATCATTGGTTAGCAGCAAAGCGAGTGTTACGATATGTGCGTGGCACTTCTGATTATGGAATTCTATACACTCGCACTTCCGATCCTATACTCAGTGGTTACACAGATTCCGACTGGGCCGGTTCGGTTGATAATCGTAAATCTACAGCTGGATATGTATTTAGTCTAGGATCTGGTGTTGTCACCTGGACTAGTAAGAAGCAGCAAGCCGTGGCTCTCTCCTC
>APFE030726624.1:0-33630 GCA_000404065.3 Pinus taeda | reverse complement strand
AAATTTTTACAATAAAATGTATGTATAATTATGCGGAATATATAAAATTGGAGAAAGAAATTATTAATATTGGAAAGAAAGAGAATAGAGGATATTTTTCATCTTGATATAATATTGAATAGTCTTCCAAAACAACTTCTTTTCCCATATATTCTATCTATATTTTATTAAAAAGATCTTATTACTTTGTTACTATTCACCTTCATTTATTAATACTATTAACATTAATTCTCAAGTAATTGTTGAATCATTCTTATAGTATTTTTTAAATTAAAAAAGATATTTAAGAAATTTCAAACTCTCAAATTTATAAAAAAAACATGCATATACTAATTCATCATAATATAAAACTTTAACATGATTTATAATTTACATATTAAATACATATTTTTCATACATAAAAAAATGAGAAATCTATTAAAGTGCAAATTATTATTCAAATTTTATGCTCTATTACAACCTTGCACAAATATAAAATTAATATAAATAAACTTTATTTTAAAATTCTATTTGAAAAAATCTAGTTTAAATCATTTATATGGTTAAATTTTTCAATATCCTAAATCTAATTTGTGTTTATGTTTCATGCGAAAGATATGTTTTGTGATTATAGAGATAAATATTAATGCAACATCTTGAACAAATCAATATGTGGGCCTACTTCATAAGAATTATAGTTGGCATAAAACACACTTGGTAAAGCATTGTAGTTGGCATACAAAAACATTCCCTCATATTCCACTAATTAAGAATGACATTAACCATTATAAATCTACGATGTGTGTATAATTTCGCGTACTAATAACTTTAGCTGGAGATTGTGGATAATGGAAAAACACAAATTTGAATTAATATTTCAGATTACATTGGAAATTACCCATCGACACCAAATTAATGAACATATATGTCATAGTGAAAACCTTGCAATGACTCATGATTTTAAATAGCTTCGAAATGGATCGATAACTCACACTTAAATGGGCAATGTAACTAACAATGGAGGGACTCATTTGAAAATATGTGGTTATGTGTTAAAGATGCGTTAGTAGCGGTAGAGAAATGAGAATGGAGACATGTTTCCATAAAATAATTTTTTGTTTAAATAATATAATGTAATGGTGTATATTCAAGCATGTAAATTTTTTAACATCTATAAATATAACATATTAATGGCTAGTGAAAAGAATAGGTTTATTATATATTCAATTTGAAAATTTGAAAAGTTAATTAAAGAGAAACTATGGTATATTTGTTATATATATGCAATTTTTGTATATGCACAATTTCTGTATATATACATATATAGAAGTTGGATGTATATAAAAGTTATGCGCAACTTCTGTAATATATATATGGAACACTTTCTATATATGCACAACTTTTGTATATGGAAAACTTCTATATATGTGCATATCTTATTTATATGTGTAAATTCTATATATGTGTATCTATTGTATATTTGCTGCTTTCGTATGTGCGCATATCCTCTGTATATGTGCATATATTCTATATATGCACATATATTATATATGTTCTATTTCCAAATATGTCATATAAGGAAAAAAACGCATATACGAATGATATGTCCATATATGAAAGACATGCACATATACGAAATATGTGCTTATACGAAAGTTGCACAACTTCTATATATGCACATATTCTGTATCACATATCTTTCATGTATGCACAACTTCCATAAATGCGCATATACAGAGATGCACATACAGAAGAAGCACATTTACAAAGATGCACATACGAAAGAAGTGCATATACAAAAGCATACAAAAGAAGCGCATATACGAAGATGCATATACAGAAGTTACGAAGATGCATATACATAAGTGTATATACAGAAGTTACGAATATACATAAATGTATATATGTGCATATACAAAAGTTGTGCATATACAAAAAATATGCATATATACGAAACATGCGCATATAAGAAAGTATGCACAGCTCTCGTATGTGTGCATATATGGAATTTATGCATATACATATAAGATGCACATATATGGAAGATATGCGCATATACCGAAGCTACACATATATAGAATTCACATAGCCTCTATATATCTGCATCTTCTGTATCACATATATTTCGTGTATGCACATTTACAAAAGTTGCGCATATATGGAAAATTATCACATATACGGAAGTTGTGCACATACGAAAGATATGTTGCGAATATATGGAGGTTGCATATATACAGAGGTTTAAGTTGTGCACTTATGTATGTGCACATATATAGAATATGTGCATATACTAAAATTGCACCTATATAGATGAAATTATGTACAACTTCCATATATGCACAACTTCTATATATGCGTATATATTTTGTATAGATGCAACTTTTGTATATGTGCATATATTCCATATATGCAAACTTTCGTATATGCACATATACGAAAGGTGCACATATATTGAAGCAGTGCACAACTTTCGTAATATGCATATACAATAACCTCCATATATGCATAACTTTTGTATATGTGCACATCTTCTGTATATGAACAACTTTCGTATATGCCCATATTTTCCGTATATGTGTAACTTCTATATATGCGCATATATTTTATATATGTGCATCTTCCATTATTGCGCATATACAAAAGATGCACATATACAAATGATATGAGTATATAAGAAAGTTGCACATATATGGAAGACATGCACATATACAAAAGACGCGCATATACAAAAGACACACAACTTCTATATATGTGCATCTTTTGTATCGCGTATCTTTCATATATTTCGTAAGTGCGGAACTTTCATATATGTGTATATACAGATGTTGCACACATATAAAAGATATTTGCATATACAAAATTTGTGTATATACAAAGGCTAAAGTTTTGCAAATGTATGTATATATGCGGAAGATATGTGGATATATGGAAGATATGTGCGTATATGGAAGTTTCACATATACAAAAGTTGTGCATATATCATATTTATAACATAACAATTAGTGTACAATAACATAAAGTTCGGTTTTCAACATATTAAACATGTAAGGTATTTGATTTGCAACAAATCACATAAATAAAACAACAAATAGAAGAATACATAATCTAGTGGCTTGGTTGGAGTGCTCCTACTAGGGTTGCTCGGTTGAATTTACCACCCTACAAACTAGGAGAATCTATCTGAATTACTAGCTTAAGAAACCTCCACAAGTTCCCTAGCCCTTCGAGCCCAAGTATAATAATAACTATAGTGTGTCCAATTTATAACAAACATTCTCCAATAGATCTAAGTTTGAGTTCTCTTGTTTTTCTATCCATTCTCTCCCCTTTGTTTCTCCACATTCCTCCCTCCAAAATAAAATCCTCCAATGCCAAAATAAATGCAAGGCCCCCTTATCTTCTCATCCTCCTTTTCTTTATGTCTCCCCCACTCATTCACCTCAACCACCTACCATTAAGACCATGAATACCCCCTCATTCTTTTAATTTAATGGGCTTGATTTTCCTTCCTATATCTTATCCATAAATAAATTTGAGGAGGAAATTTGTCAACATTGGGAAATTAAATATCAATATTCAATTCAAAAATAAATTTGAGGAGACAATTTGTCAAACATTGGGAAATGTTATTTTATATTTTTGACTAGATACGTTAACAATGACTTTGTGTGTATCTTAGATGATAGAAATAGTACTACAATTTATGTCTTTAGTCTTCGTTTAGGTACAATTTCATGGGTATCCAAGAAGCACCCCGTTGTAATAATATCATCACATAAGCTAAGTATGTAACAACAACAACAATAATGGTTTGTCAAGTAGTTTGGTTATACAGAGTATTGGTTGATCTTCAACAAGGATATGGAGGACCAACTCCAATTTATTATGATAACAATTAAACCATATATCTATCCAAGTTTCATTTTTTCACCAAAAATTCAATCATATAGATACTAGATATCATTTTATTCGATAGATTTGTAAACTAAGGTGATGTATATTAGAATTTCGTAAGAAGAAAGACAAATTCACTTATATATTCACAAAGTCATTGACAATATATGTTTTTGAATTTCATTGACATAATCGAAGTTGTTGTATATGGAGATGCATTCAACATTTATAAGTAAATGGGGTGTTGGAATAATGTAATTACTCCTACTAACCTATTTAATTGAGTTAGTTGAGTTATTTGTTGTTTGTGCATCCTGAGGTTGACATAGTCAATTAGGAGTTAGATTTAGATGTTGCATCTAGATAGTTCTTGGTAGTTATATCTAAATAGTACTTAGCATATAGATTTTTCTAGAGAGATATTCTTTAATGTATTCTATATCATTTCATGAAGTAATTAAAGATGAATGAAAGAGGACAAGGGCTTAATAATTCAAAATTATTTGTTAGTACCAACAATTGGAGTGTTCATGTGTATATTCTTATATGTTGTAATAATTGTTTTATGTGAGTATTTTCCCTACCTCCTTTAATCAACCTTGAAGTATTCTTTTCATGCCTTATGTGTCATCTAATGAATACAAAACCTTTGTGATAAGTTATGGTCCACATAATTGACATGATATTTAAAGAAAGAGTAATTTTTTTTTTTTTGATCAAGTAAGAGCTGAACCTTCTATTAAACTTAGTCAAATATACATAATTTACAAGGCGACACCCACTCTGCGAGAGTTCAACAGTCAATCGAGCAGGCCAAACCAAACCAATCTCCCAAAACTAAGAGAACTTAAACCAGAAAACCAGGGAGAACCTCCAAACAAAGTACAATGAGCATAGTAAACCTTGGAACCACAGGAGGTCCCACCATAAGTCAAACTGGAAACTGACAAACAGACAAACTGACAAATAGACAAACGAACCCGAAGGAAGTTAAAGCATAACACTCTAAATATTTTTCGGGTTCATCCAATGCGCACACACAATTTCCACTGTCGATCCACTGATTAAGATCTAACGGTCATCATGGATATCAGAAGGACGAGAAGCACGAGAGTTAACCATCTGATGAGGGTGGTTTTCTCTCTCCTCATTCTGCAACGTGTTGCTCAAAGAGTGGAATCAGAGCCAAACACAAAAAAATCAGAAACCATGCAGACCCCGCCCGATATACCACTTGTGGTATTGGTTTAGTTGATTCGCGTAAAAGTCCACCCGACCTTTTCGCCATGTGCTGACCCTTAATTGCTTCCAGGGGCAATACTTGAGCCAATCCCGTTCACCTGGATTCTCTGTCAACCACCACCTAAGCCAAATGATGAGGGCTACCATTCTTCATTCAATCAAAGGGAAACCAGACCTTGGAAAATCACCGAACCATAGCAGGTTGGACTGTATGGAGTTCTCCAACCTCCTGTTGGTCTTCAACGTTCCTCTGATCCTCCCTGTTTGTCCATAGTTCCATATCCTGGGTAGCGTTACATAGGAAGTCCTCCCAAAATTTACCTGGGGGAAGTGAATCCCAAGCATGCCTAGAATCCCTGTCCCTATTTGTGACTCCTTTATTCACCAACATATCCGCTAACATATTAGCCTTCCTTTTCACATGAGAAAATTTGATAGTTTTGAGGGTTCGTAAGTGATAATAGATGCGGTAAAAAAACCTATAGGAGCTTCCAATTCTTGGACACTTTATCTGGAGAGGTGCCATTATTGATCTTCTTAGCTGCTCTAATAATTAATTCTGAATCCGCTTCAATAATAACATTGTGTGAACCTAAATTCACCAGGATTTCCAAGCATTTCTCTAATGCCATGAGCTTAGCCATGTTGTTTGTAGCCTTCCCCAAGTGGCCATGGAAGATCATCTGTATTTGTCCCTGATCATCTCTTGTGGCACCCCCAAATCCCGCTAATCCTGGGTTGCCCTTAGCTGCTCCATCAATATTGATTTTTAAGAAACCATAAGGAGGAGGCTTCCAGATGGTAGCACTCATGTTTAGAGGGTTCATTGTCTTCATTATTCTTAAAGGATTAATAGACTGGAGCCCCAATTGAAGTAAAATTCTTTCCTCTTGGGGCAGGGGAGGATTTTTAAGAAGGGTCCTCAGCAAGCTTCTAACTGTGTCTTTGAGCTGCCTTAGAATTTGCTCAATAATGTGTTGGGGCCTGTGATGTTTATTTTTGAAGATTCGACTATTGCGTTCTTTCCATACATTCTAGATGACAAAACCTGGAACCAGAATCCAGGCTTTATTGACGATCTTATTTCCTGAGAATTTCTTCCTCCAGTTCTTTAGAGTGTTGGATATGCTGAGACTATCCCTATTAGTTTGTCTAAAGATAGCAGCCACCCAGTCCCACACCTTTGAAGTGAAAGGATAGAGGTTGAGGAGGTGTTCAATCGTCTCCTCATGCGCGCCACAATGGTAACCTAGAGGGACCAACGAAGCCTTTTTTGAGGAGATTCTATCAAGTTAAGATCTTCCTTTGATGCACTAGCCAGATGAAAAGCTTTATTTTCATCCAATGCTGACTTTACCAAAGTTTCTTCCAGAGCTGATCAGGATTTACAAAGTTAAATCCTGTGACGTCCTGTTTGGCCTCTTTGAGGTTAAAGTTTTCTTCAGTGTTCTTTCCCCATCTTAGTTGATCTGTTGAGGAAGAGAGAAGAATCCTTCTATGCTTGAGCTCCTGGGTGAGGGCTTCTACCTTGGTTTTCAACTGGTTTTCATCACTGTATCCTAGATCCTTCCACTCCCTCCATTTTCCATTGTTCCTTCCCTGCTCCCAGAAGTGTTTTACTAGAACCATTCCTTTGATGTCTGTGTCATTTTTGATATTTTCATATTCATCCCTATACAGGTTGGGTTCCCGTTGCCAGTTATCCTCCCAAAATCGAGCAAGATCCCCTGTCCGAATTTCCCAAAAACAATGGTGCTGAACAATGTTTTTATTATCCCAGGCAATGTTCCAAATATGGGAGCCCCTGATTTTCCCTGACATTCTAATATGATCCTTTTCCTGCTAGTGCTTGGGATATTTTTGTTTCCAAAGCTTAGCCCAGGGGGGCATTCGGTTCCTTAATCCATCTCCACCAAAGCTTGGCTCCTGAGACTTTGCTGAGGGTCTCAGGATCATGAAGCCCCAAACCACCATGGCTCTTGGGCTTACAAGGCTTGTCCCAATCTACTAAAGCCCACTTCTTTTTCTCTTCCCCTCTGCCCCACAGAAAATCCCTTTGAATGCTTCTTATTAGCTGCTTAATACCTTGAGGAGCAGGAAGAGCTGAAAACATAAAAATGGGAATGGCCTGTAGGACCGCCTATGTGAGCACAAGGCATCCTGCTAGATTTAGTGATCTGCATGTCCATTTTTTGATCTTGTCCTGAAGTTTATTTAAAATGGGTTCCCACACTTTCTTGCTTAGCGGTTTGTCAGTAAGAGGAATGCCAAGATATTTGGAAGGTAGCTGTTATCTTTGAAATCCAAGGATTCTGGTAATTTCTCTGAATAGAAATATTAATATTAAATAAAAAAACTTTGGACTTGCTAAGGCTTACCTCAGTGCCTACTACCATGGCAAAGTCATTTAAGATATTTTTAATCACTCTGGACTCCCTGACGGTAGGTATGCCTTGCAACATAGTATCATCTACAAATTGTTGATGAGTGTTTGCCTCTCCATATGTGATAACCTCAAGAGCATATAGGTTCTTGACCCGTGAACCTATCTGCTTCACCTGTCTAGTGATGATGTGTTTAAGGAAAACCTTTCCCTTACTAAAGGCTACATCATAGCCTCTGTCTTCTAGCATCACGATCGACACCAAGTTTCTCTTCAGTCCTGGTACATACTTGACATTGGTCAAGGTAAGGCGAGCTCCATGCTCCCTCAGAAAAATAACCGTGCCTACACTTGAGACACTATACTTTTCATCATTACCCATCGCTATGAGTATCTTGAAATATATCTCCTCCAAAGTACTGAACAAACTCTTGTCACCGGTCATGTGGAAAGAAGCTCCACTGTCAAGAAACCAACCACTTCCCACCATGGGTGAAACCATGCATGTGAAGAGTGTGAAATCCAACTCGAACTGTGAAGCAAGTGCCTCACCTTCAGATCCTTCCTCGGATCCCTTATTGGATTTCCTCTGTGGAAAATTTGCAGCATAATGGCCCACCTCATGACAATGAAAGCATCGTACTTTCGATTTGTCAACCTTCTTTCCACCATTGGAAGAACTGGATTCGGAAAGAGAAACCTTCTCCTTCCCCTTCTTTTCCTTACTCGCTAAAGCACAATTTTCCTCGTCCTCCTTGGATGAAGAATCATCTTTGATGTTCCGTTTGATCTCCTCCTGCATCAAATCCAACCATAGTCGTTCCCAATATGGCAGTTTCTCCCTTCCATTAACCGAGACTTGGTAGATATGCCAACTCTTAGGAAGGCCAAGGAGTGCTAGACTCACCCTATCATCATCAGCTATCACAACCCCTACACTTGCAAGCTCATCCCTACAGTTGGTGAGCTTGTTTAGGAATGTAGTGATCGTATCGCCCTTTTCACTCTTGGTCTTTCAAAGTTTGTCCTTCAGTGCCAAATTCCTCTAATCACTATTGTTCTGATATACATCTTTCAATGTTTTCCACATTGCATGCGGAGTCTCCTTCCCATGGAGGCTTGAGACAATGTGATCTCGCACTCCCTCCAAGAGAATTCTCCTAGCTCTAGCCACACACTTCTTCCATTATGCCAGTTGAGTAGTATCAGTAGGCTTAGGGACTTCTTGATCAATGAAGTCCTTAAGGTCGTTATCTTCCAATACGGCCTCCATGTGATCCTTCCAAGCTATATAGTTTGAGCTGCCATCAAGGGCATACTCAAGCCTCAAATCATAGAATGCCATCAGTGAAATAGATGTGATAAGAACTTGAAATCTATATCCTGAATAATAAACTTCGAATTACTTCTTCTATATTGTTCTTCCTTGATCACCTGTGCTCCGATACCATGTAGAATTTTCTCTACAAATCAGCTAGCTCACTGATATCATGTATAAATTTCACCTGCAGATCAAACTGATATATGCAATGTACTAAAGCATAATACTAGATCTACATCTACCATAAACTTTGCGGAAGCTATTCAATCATGAGCAACATCAAGCATGGAAACATATAACTGATAAGAAGGAATCAATCACACATAACACATAATATATCACTAGGGAAAGCACCAACATAAAACCTCAACACTGTATTATCAACCAAGTGGAAATCCTCAACAACATACAAAAAGAATCAGCTCAATAGCTATCCTGCTCTACCTGTACTCTGATGATCCTGATGATCTTCAATCAGAAGATGAAAATCATGGACTACCTAGGCCTCATTATATAGGCTGAAAATTGGCCTAATCATACCTATTGTCACCTCAGGTCCACCTACGTAGTCATAGAGCAAAATAGATTTCTTCCTCAGGCAAGGAATACTTACTAGAAATATCATAGCATCTGATAGTACACTGTCCTTCATCTGATCTCAACTGGGACATTCTCTGAACTGCCATGCATCAGTTATCCATGAGAAAATAATCAGTTATCAGTTGTCACATGCATGCAAGCATTAACAAACTGAATATAGAAAATTTAACAACTTGTTAAATAATCTAACTGGACTTGACTAGTTAGAACTAAGTCAATTGATTCTCTCATTATAAAACTGAACCTTATCTCCTTTAATCAAGGGATAAATTCCTAAATCAAGGGAGAAAATAATTCCATGATCTCACAAATACTTCTAGTTTAATTTTCCATAACTAATTAACTCATGGAGATCACTTAATTAATATTTTAAATTGCTGGTAAGACCAAATTCGTTTTTACTTGCTATAGTTAGACCAGGGACTGCTAAAAATAGGAAGGGACCCAAAAATGCTATTTTTAGAACTTTCTATTTTTAGCAGTTTCACCTCTCACCCAAGGTGGCCAATGACCTCACTAGAAAAACTGCTATTTTTAGACATGCTATTTTTAGCAGATCTATTTTTAGAACTTTCTAAATTTAGCATTTCTTGTTGCACATTTTTCAACACTCCCTCTCAACAAGAAAGGCTTCCTCTCGAACTTGATCCTGTAACTCTAGAATGTCTGCATGCAACACATGTACCTGTTCCACTTGCTCCAACAACACTTGGAACAAAAACACTCCCAAATGACCACTCTGTTGGGTTAGGAATATACTCTAATGCTGAAGCTCTACCTGCTGCTGATAAGTGCTCCCTCTCTAACATCTGTGCTACTGCAACATCTGCATGCATCTCGCACCATTGCACATCTCTCTGTGCCACCTAGCATTGCGCAAAACACTTGTGCCTCTCGCATTGTTGCAGCCTTCTAGCTATGTGCTCTCCTGGGATTCCCTGCACTGTCACTCTCTCTGCTGCTCCATCTGCATCTGTCTCTACCCAATCAGTTAGTTCCTACTACTCCACATCAGGGCTCCCGTAGCAAGGTCTCATCTAAGAGGTTGGGTACCTCAAGGATCTTGCCCCTCATTTCGGCCCTTTCAGTAGATAAAACTTCGTCTATCATACCTGAATCAACCTGATTTGCTTCCTTCTTCAGGTTATTAGACTCTTGTCATTTCCAACAGTCTTTCTTCAGGTGTCCAATTTTATTGTAGTGCCAACATTTTTCCTTACACTTCTTTCCCTTTGATTTAGATCTGGAAGACCCCCTTGTTTTTTCTCCTCTTTCCTTTGACCGTCCTCTAGCTATCATGGATTTTGATGCACCTGTTTCAACACTGGATTTCCTTCGTACTTCTTCAGACAAGAGAGCTCCCACAACTGATTCAAATTTCAAAGAACCAGTGGTGCTCAAACTGATTGAAGTTATGAAGTGATCCCATGATTCGTGAAAATAACACAGCAAGGTTATAGATTTGTCTTCTTCCTGAATTTTAACTTCCATATCTGCTAATTGGCATATAAGTGTATTAAAAACATTCAAATGTTCTGCAACTTTTGAACCCTCCTTCATTCGAAGACTGTATAGTTGTCTTTTCAAATAAATTATATTGGTTAACGACTTTGTCATATATAGTTTTTCCAGTTTTTCCCATAAACCTGAAGCTGTACTCTCTTCAACAATGTTGAAGAGAACTTCATCTGATAAGCATAATCTGATGGTACTAAGAGCTCGAGCATCCAAGTCCTTCAAGTCTGAATCAGCCATGCAAGCAGGTTTCTTATTTGCTTCGTCCAAAGCTTTGTACAACCCTTGTTGCACCAGCAAATCCCTAACTTTTAGTTTCCATAGAGAAAAGTTGCTCTTTCCAGTGAATTTCTCCACTTCGAACTTTGAATTCAACAACTTGGCCATTTCTTTCCTCCTAGGGTTTTAGTCTTTCAACTAGGGTTTATTTTTGGTTTCTCTTTCTTCAAAAAAACTTTTTGGATTCTGTTATTTAAAAAAAAATCCCCTTTTTTTCAAACAGAGAAACCCTTCAACAGATTTTGAAAAAATGTTTTTCTTTCCTTCAAATTAATGAAAAACCCTTTGTTTTTCTTTCCTTCAAATTGTAACAAATTTATGAAAAAAAATTCCTTGAAAAATTTCTTTCAAATTATTTAAAAAAAAAATATCCAGATCTTCCATAGAGGCAAAAACTTCTTCCTAAATGGCTGCAACAACAAAGTCACTATGCAGAAACGATGTTCCCTTCACACGCAGGTGACCTTCTTGGCAGGCAACAGTTCTGGTACGAGCGTTGCTCACACACAACTCCTCAACCTCGACCAGACAGAGGCACACATGGTCATCCTCTTCCAGCAACGACGCAAGAGTGGACTTCACACGCAAAGAGCTCCTTGCATACCGTTCCACGCTCCTCCTCTTTGAAAACCATTCCATGCTCAGCCTTTGGCAGACATAAAACATTCCACGTAGAAAGCAGAGTGGTATTTACACACAGAGAAGGTAGGTTTTGGTCTTTAACACGCACCTCCTCCTCAGCCTTTGGTTGACAGAAAACATTCCATGCAGAGACACCACGCAGAGGAGGCAGACAATTGCGGCGGTCTGGTAGCACGTAGGTTCTGGGACGTAGAGGATTTTGAACAAACATCAACAATGGTCCATGCAGAGACTTCTTGTCTTTAACGCCAACAACCGTTCCACTGAAACAAATGCAGCCTTCAAAAAATAATTATAAAGTGGAAACACAGACTCAACTCAACTCATTTGGCTCTGATACCATTTTTAGTTAATGGAGGTTACAAAACAAGAAAGAAATGAAACTGACAACAACCATACAAGTAATAACTTAGGATTTATGTGGTAAAACCCTGACAGAGTGTCAAGGAAACATCCACGGGGCAAGGGATTGGAATCTCTATTCAATCAATGAAATGATTCTCCGTTACAATAGTTCGGGCATTCATTAGTTTTATATAAGCCTCCTTAGTTACATAACTGCTCATTCGGTATGAAACTACTTGTTAATAACTAATACAATTTATCCAAATTTACCTTTGCATTAATTTGTTGTCAATTACCAACAAATTTTACCAAGGCTACCCATGAGAGTTCTTGGAAAGTGAGGATTGTCTGTAAAAGGTGGAATTATCTTTGTCTTCCTGTGATGCTCTCCAAGTAAATGTTCCAAATTGGTCATAGAGTTCCTTTGCCTCATCACATCATTGAGGGTACTTGTAAGATCATCATCTATATTCGTAAAAAAAGAGGGTAGTTCAGCCTTTTCTATAGGCATTTTGGGTACAAGGAATTGGAGACATTTTCCCCTACTAGACTTGTAGCTACTTGAAGGAAGGAAATTTGTCAAATTTGATGAAATAAGGGCTTAGTTAGGCTATATGGATTTTTTATCTTGCAAAAGGAGACTTTCAAATACACATTCTTAAATGTAGATGTAATCTAAAATAAATATGCAAATATCAGTAGGAAATCTAATCTATCTTAACTGAGAGAAGGGAAAGTCTCAATCTCAATCAAGAGTAAGGCATAAAGGTTAGATTTGAATTGAAGTGTATATTAAGCCTACAAATTAATGAAATAGTTCATAAAATCTACATCTGATAAGTCATTTCTTAGATTCAATATTAAAATGGATTCACTATTAAATGTATTGTTACAAATTTGAAATAGTTTAGTTGATGTAAAAATGATTAAGAGTATATAGAAAACCATGCATTCAAGTTATCATCGAAAACATGTAAATATATGTAAACCCAGGTAAACCCATTACTCAACTCTTTTCCAATTGAAACCTACCATGAAAATAAATAGTTTTTCATTATTTTAAATAAAGATACAGTTGCATGGTATTAATATAAGGACGGAATAGATGTTTTCATTTCTCGTCGGTTGGAACATATTTTGGAATATTTCTTTATGTAAGAGTTTGTTGTCATTTTGATAAATGCATCGTATTACTATACATCTATATTTTACTCATGGTGACTCGTATATTGAAGATGAAAACGTATAAGACATTACTAAAATGCTCGTCCTAAACTCTACGATCTTAAAATATATACATCTTATTCTCCTACTACCTTTAGGATTTCCAATAGAATTATTGCACGTACTTCTTCCAAAGTCTCGGTGCTCTTAATTTAGATGGAGTTGGTTAGCATTCTTCCACCCCTGGGACCGGAAGGAGGTCTTTCAATCATCCACGACTTGGCTTTCATATATATATATCACTGTCTCTTAGAGAAATTTTTCGTACTTTTTGTTTCTTTACAAAAACCACCTTGTTTGATCTGTGAGCAGGAAGAAATAGGAAGAAATAATGTGTACGTCGACTTAATGTTTTCCTTCCAATGTTAAAATCTTGACCTTATCATTACTATCTCTGATCTCTTGAGGAACCATCTTCTGCACAAGAATTTCATTGATGTTGCTCCTTCTGTGCTGACACATACATGGGATAATGGCCGGTCAGGTGACGCATATATCGCCAAACGCATTGATCGTGTTATCATTCGGGCAGACATTATTGATTATATGGGCATGCCATATTTTTCCATTGGCAATGAATCCATATCTGACCACCGGCAAATCTACATCCAATGGCGGCAGCGTCCCTTTTGTCAGCATTTTCCATTCAAATTTGATCGCACCTTCATTAATGATTCGGATTTTATCCTCGTCGTCTCTGATGCATGGAATGCCACGACCATCAGATCTTCTAAAGATGCCCTTTCCTTTCATGAGCGTATGAGACACGTTCGATCCAAAGTAAATATTTGGCAAACGGAGAAGAGAAGACGCAATTGTTCTGCATTGCAGAAAATTCAAAGTGATTTGGATCACTTACACTCCGCATATGATCCTAATTCTCTTTCTTTTCATCACAGGTGTCTAATTGCTGATTTATCTCGCCGCAAAATTCATTTATTAAAGATGGAGGAATCCTCATGGCTCCTTAAGAGCAGGGCTTTACGGCTTGGGATGGGAGATAGAAATACCAAATTTTTCCATAAGTTTGCAAACCATAGACGAGAGATTAATGCCATCTGGAGGATTCGCGATGGTAATGGCGGCCACTTCTATTCACAACAGGACATCACCAACGCTGCCCTTAATCATTTTAAAAACCAATACAGCCGGGGTACGGGATGTGCCATTCATGATATTCTTTGGGGAATTGAAGTATTCCCCACCATGTTTGATGATACTATTAACGATTCCATATACCAGTCGATTTCTGAGGACGAGCTCCACAGAATCCTTAAAGCTTTCAGCAAGGATAAATGTCATGGTCCCGATGGTTGGACCATCGAATTTTTCTTACACTTCTTTGATCTTATCAAACATGATCTCATCCGGATGATTGAGGATTCACGCATCACTGGGCGCATACATCCTCATACCTCATCTACTTTAATTGCTCTCATCCCAAAGAAGAGAGATGCAGATTCTTTCTCTGATTATAGACCGATATCTCTGTGTAACATTTCCTTCAAAATCATATCGAAGATCATCGCGGAGTGCATCAAGGGCACATTGGCCGCCCACTTATCTAAAGACCAACATGCATTTCTTAAAGGCCGGAATATATTGGACGTTGTTGCATCTACACAGGAATGTATCTATTCGATGTTCTCCAGGAACATAGACGGGGCTGTTCTTAAAATCGACCTACAAAAGGCATATGACTGTATTGACTGGGGCTTCATTCGATGCCTATTGGCTAAGATTGGTCTTCGGGCTGAGATGATCTGTTGGATTATGGCATGCATTGAGGGCATCAATTATGCCATTAACATCAACGAGATTCCTTCTCCATACTTCTCTGCTGAACGGGGCCTACGACAGGGCTGCCCTCTGGCTCCAATTATTTTTATTCTCGCCATGAACACACTTAGTCTACACATCAACAAGGCCGTGGATGAACAGAGATGTATCCCCATAAGAATCAGCAGACACATTACATTATCTCACAATCTATTTGTGGATGATGTTCTCCTGTGCGTCATGCTTCAACGTTCATCATGGGTCTGCATTTTCGACATTCTCAATAACTTTAAGAAGGCCACAAGCCTCATCATCAACAAGCATAAATCTATTTTATATTATAATGGAGCTGTCACGGATTTGATTTCCAGCATTGCTGATATGTTTGGGGTTCATGCATATCCCATCCAGAGCAGCATTACATATCTTGGTTTCCAGCTAAAAACTCACAAATATTTGGCCATTGATTGGGAATGGCTTATTGTGCGTTATTATAACAAAATTTCATCATGGGAATTCCGTGCATTATCACTGGCTGGCAGAGCGACTCTCACTATGGCAGTTTTAACTCATTTATCTGTTTACTGGGCTCATTTATTTTACATACCCTCATGCATCATACAACGTCTCAATCATATCTCGGCATGCTTCATATGGGGCGGCACAACCACACATCAAAAAATACATCTTGCAAAACTGAAGGATATATCCATTCCAAAACAACAAGGTGGATGGGGCATAAAGGATCTACGTCTATTTGGCTGTGCGCTTATTTGCCGCTCATTATGGAGAGGAGTATTCGGATGCTCGCCATGGAGCAATATCATTCGGCAAAGATATATGAAGGGGAAGCACATTGAATATTGGTACAGGAAAGGGACCATTGGTCCAAGAAATGGTTCTCTTATATGGCTCAGCATGAGGAAGGTTGAAGCTTTATTTTTATCTCGTTTACGATGGCGTTTTTATACAGGCGACAATATTCTCATCGGCATTGACCCCATTGTATGTGGTCATACTGATCTTATTATTCCAAGGACACTTATCACTCAGTTTCAGCAGCAAGGTATATTCACTTGGGACAAGCTTATCAAGGAATGGCGTGGATCCACACCTATTTGTATGGATGGTTGCGACCTCAACTTACAGGACATATTGGCAGGAATATGGAAATCGCTCACTGATACATTAACTGGGAGCGGTATCCATCGACACGGCCATGCTGATCATCTTCAATGGACCGTCATCTGTTTTCGGAGACCTGTGTCTGTCAGAGACATTTATACATATTTGATCAACAACAGATTTCCATACACTCTCCCGTCTTTCCCATATATTTTTTGGAAGGCAAGATGTCCACCAAAAATTATACATTTTGCATGGATGGTCTTCTACAATAAAAATCTCTCATGGGACAATCTCAGAAAACGCTCTTGGCACGGCCCCAACATATGCTCTATGTGTGGTACTGATGAAGAAACCAATCTCCATATGTTCATCAAATGCCCAGCCACTCTGCGGATCTGGTATGTTCTGGCAAATATATTTGATTTTCTACTGACTGATTTTGATTCTCCTAGTGCAGCTCTTATTTGGTGGAGCAAACAGAATGGGAACAGGCGATTCCTCATCCTCATCTTTCTATGGTTGGTTTGGAAATGGCGGAATGCCATTATTTTCAAAGATTCACATATGCCATCATCCTTCATAATCGACAATATCATGTCATTGTGGCACATGATATATGGCTCCATATGATGATACATTATATAATCTGATATCTTCTTTTTTGACTATATAATGCACAACTTCCTTTTTTGATTGTCTCATAAACAACAGACAATCAATTGAATTGACTGATATATATGTACTCAGGCATATTAGATATATGTGTATATGTGATACATGATATGTGCGATACCTGGCACATACATACTTACATATGTTTTTATATATTCTCAATTATAAATATATCTCGCTTTTTTTCTTCTGAAAAAACATAAAATAAAAAAACAAAAAAAAAAAACAAAAAAAAAAAAAAAACAAAAAAAAAAAAAAAAAAAAAAAAAAAACAAAAAAAAAACTTTATTGATTTATTGAGTGCTAGCATAGCATCAATGAATTTCTATATTACTAAGGTTTTTTTTTCCTTAAAAGAAAAGAATTCATTCTATTTATAAATAACTTCAATTATCTGCACATATACCAGCTCTAGTCTTCATTTTTTTGGCCATAAGACAAAATATCAATTCTACTTGCAACAAAATTATATACAGTTCCATATATAGTTATATAGGTCGTTAGCAGCTAAATATACTATGTATCCCAATTTTCTTAGTTGTTGTCATATCAATGCGTATATTTGAATCAATTCAATTTCCACAATTTTTCTTTACTTAATCGCAAGATCAGATATAAAATTTCTATCCACGTTAGTACTAAAATCTAATCCCATACTCTTCATAACTTAAGAATTATTTGCAAGAAATAACTATGAGCAAATTTCTTAGCTATAGTCATTGCAGAAACTGCACTTAGAGAGAATACCCTCCACCCAACCATGAAGTGACCCACTATTTTCCCCTAGCCGAGACTAGTTTCCAATGGGATCAACCACCAACTTGATCCCTTGGTTGTGTATTTTATAAATTTTCTTCCATAGTGTATTTTTTCTTAGCGACATCCCCATTTTGTGGGTCTACCAACCCACTTACCTAAAATTTCTTCTTTTTGTCTTCTTTTTAAAAGCCGCTTTTCTCTTATGTTGTGCTTTATTGTACCCCATACTTAGCGTTTTTCTCCAGCTAAGTGATTTAATGGATCTTTATTTCCTATATCATTAAATCTTATCTAGGAGTCACACTTATGGAAGCTTTATCCCAATGTCATTCCTCAATGAGATTTTTTCCCACTTTTCTCGACAAAAATCACTTAACTCTAGTGTCTCATTCCCAAGTAGTTCCAAATTTTCATTAATTAATAAAATTTATCCGTTACATCATAACCATTTTAATTTTCATTTCTCATCTTAACTAATTCATGGTCTTTCCCCTATAAAACTAACATAATTCATTCTAAGTAAAGAAAACATTGTTACAGAAGCAAAGGGGTATTACAACACTTTATTTTAAATTCATCACACATGTATAGAGGCAATCAGCAGTGATTAAGACCATTTTTTGGCTTGTCCTATGAAATTAGGGGAAACAACACTACACATTACACCTTCATCGATATTAGTAAAAGTATAGTTTATAAATTTTTTAAGATACTGAAAATATTTTCTTATGCACCATCAAATTTCATCTTTTACAAGAGTTTACTACGTTCATTGGAGTGTTGGAAGATGCTTATGAAGAGATGCAACTCCAAATGGGAATTTTTCAAGGAAACATTAGAAAGAAATAAAAGAATTAAAACAAAGGGTCAGCTTATCATTGTCCTCCTTGCTAGCACCAAAAATGTTTATGGCCCCAATTCGCCATGTCCAACATTAATGAAATCACTAAGTCAAGGCCCTAATTATACCTTTTTCTGTTTTGTGTGGTGATTTCAACTAGTTATGGGCCCAGTTACCTCAACCTAAATCTAAGATAAATTAAATTCCCAAACTAATCTAAAACTATGTTAGATGCATAAATTTTACTTAAATCTAGCTTTTACTACTTGTTTTATGATATACTTTGTTGATATTAATAGGAAAAGGAACATACTTGCATAATCAAACTTGCATACTTGTAGCTGCTTGGAGGATGACAATTTGTTAAATTGACTTAAATAAGGGATTAACTAGGCCATACGGATGCTTTCTCTTGAGAAAGGACTCTTCCAAATATGTATTCCTAAATGCAGATGCAATCTAATCCTAATGTGCAAATATCAAAAGGAAATATAATATATCTTAATCGAGAGGAGGAAAAGTCCTAATCTCAATCAAGAGAAATGCATAAACTTTGGATTTGAATCCAAATGTATAGTAAGCATGTCGATTAATGAAATAGTTCATAAAAACTGTAAATGATAAGTCCATTCTTAGATTCAATATTAAAATGGATGCACTATTAAATGCATTGTTACAACTTTGAAATATTTTGGTTGATGTAAAAATGACTAAGAGAAGATAAAAAAACACGAATTCATGTTATCAATGAAAATATGTAAATATACATAAACCCATAACTCAACTTTGTTCCAAACGAAGCCTGCCATGAAAAAAATATAGTTTAAATAAACATACAACTGCATGGTATCAAACAACAATTGGTATATCATATATTTTGTTGATATTAACAGGGCAAGGAACATACTTGCCTACTTGTAGGTACTTGAAGGAAGGAAATTTGTTAAATTTCATGAAATAAGGGCTTAGCTAGGCCATTCATATTCTTGTTCTTGCGACATGAGACTTTCAAATACGCATTCCTAAATGTATATGCAATCTAATCTAAATATGCAAACGACCAAAAAAATGTAATCTATCTTAACTGAGAGAAGGAAATGTCCTAATCTCAATCAAGAGTAAGGAATAAAGGTTGGATTTGATTCGAAGTATATAATAAGCCAACAAAATAGTTCATACAATTTGCATCTAATAACTCCATTATTAGATACAATATCGAAATGGATTCATTGTTAAATGCATTGTTACAACTTTGAAATAGTTTAATTGATGTAAAATTATTTAAGAGCAGATAGAAAACCATGCATTCAAGTCATCAATAAAAACATTTAAATATACATAAACCAATTACTCAACTTTGTTCTAATTGAACCTACGATGAAAAAAAAATGTTTTTCATTATTTTAAATAAACATACAGTTGCATGGTATTGACAATGCAAAACCATGAACAATATATGTATAAGGAACAATGATTCAAAATAAAATTGAGAATAAATTAATTAAGAAATTAACTAGTTACTAAACTAATACAAAAATGCACCAATAGGAATGATTAACAACTCCTAGTCATTGGATTCCCCTTTCAGATTTGTCCCTTACAATGATGAAAACAATTCCTCATTTTGAATAATTACTCTTTCTAATTTAGCAGAAAACAACCCCCTCACAGTTGTGCAAATAAATAATATCTTTTGAAGAAATGGAATCATTATGTCCATTTTAGAACTCTTATTCATCATTATGTAATTCAAATCCAAAATATGAGAGCTGTTTCAAAATAGTTGAATCAATATTTTGATCTTTGATTTTGAGATCTCGAAAAATTTTCTTTTTACCCTATATCTCCAATAAAAAATTTCGGAATTTCAAATTTTTATTTTCCTCACTAAATTCTACAATCATAAAAAATTATAATTAAATACCTACTAAAATTGCAAACAAATTCCGAATTAAAAACATTCAAAAGAAAAACATTTTCGAAAAATCCAAATCAATTAATTAATAAAAAATAAATATGATCATCCCATTGTTTTATGTTATGATATTAATAACCAATAGAGAAAACAAAGACAATATTCCAAGAATGAAACGTTATGGGAGTTAGATTTTCCCAAAAACTCACTTAGAAATTCAGATTGTTGCAAATCCGCAACCCTATTTTATGTTGTGTGTTTGGAGTGTTTAATGTACTCATTTAGTGAAATAGTTTTTTTTGGATTGTTCTCCTCTAAATAAGCTTTGGAACTATTCCTATTGGGCTTGAATTTGTGCATGGAATATCAAGATATGGCTCTGAAAAGATGGGGTGTCACAATAATCCCCACATCCACAGGGTGAACTCAAGGCTTATTTTGTTTTCTCTGTTTTTTATTATGTAGTTAAGTGAATTATATGACATGAAATTTATAGATTACAAAACTTGCTTTCAACCTTCTTGACTTAAATTAAATTTGCTTGCAATCTAATGTGCAAATGTGGAGTGAGTGGGTTAAGGGAATTGGTCCCATGTGGGCCAAGAAAACCTTCTCAATCTTGGCTTCTTAGGACAAAACAAAACTTGCAATTTTCATAACAATGGAATGTCTTAAAATAATAGAATGAGGTGAATCTAGCGCAAGATGATGTAATCTCGGTCTCACTCTCTTAAAGTGTAAACTAAAATTCCCCTTAAAGGTGTAAACTAAAATTCCCCTGGAGAAAACCCAACGCAAGACACAACCTTTTCTCGTTGGAACCTCAAACCTTAGCTTTTTTTGGATGTTATGTAATTCCTCGGTGGGTTAGGGCCCTAGATCCTAAAAAGAAAATTCAATGGGTTCTCGACTGAGTGTAGGATGAAACTACGTTGAATGGGATTTATTTATATATAAAAATACGCTTTTATGGACTTCCCCTCATGTGTGATTAATAATTCATGATTTTTTTGTATGGTTCAATGTATGTTTATAAGTTATGATGTTTGGTGATTATTTTGTTTTATTTGTTTTATTATATTAAATATTATATATAATGTGTTTGTTAGATATGGTGTATATGGGAGAGAGTTATGATTATATGTAATGATTTATAATAAGCCAAAGATATTGAAGGTTACCAAGCTAAGATTTTTAAAATGGGAAAATCTATCCTCATCCCTCATCTCTTCAAGCTTCTCAATTTCATTGTAAAGCATGGCTTCCCTAAGCTTTGGATGCAAAACCTTATTGTGCATATCTTCAAAAATGGGGACAAAGTTATTCCCTCTAACTACATGACCATTATGATTAGCCACATCCTAGCCAAGCTTTATCGGCTCATTTTGGAAAAAAACTTAGCTTTTGGCTTGAGAACCAAGGTAAAAGAGCTAAAGGGCAAGCTGGTTTTAGGAGAAATCACTCGACCATCAACCACCTTGTCACCCTTAGGATCATCACAAAAGAATGCCGCAATAGTAAAATCGATCTCTTCTATTGTTTTGTCGACTTTAGAAAATATTTTGACACTGTCCCTCGAGATAAGCTATTGGAGAGGCTTGAAGAGATCATGGTTCCTCCTAAACTGAGGATTGTTGTGATCCGCCTCTACGAGACTGTCATTGCCAAGCTTAAGACCAACGATGGGTGGTCTAGAGATATTAATGTTGGCATTATGTTACATGTGTTTTCCTTGATGGGAAATCACTCAGATGACAGTTCACAGTACAACAACAAAGGATTACAGATCAGACTCCAAAGAATGAAGAAAGAGAGTTATATGCAGGTTCACTTTGTACAAGGAGCGTATACACACAGGTTAACTGGACAAAAGAAGCATATAACGTATACACACACTTTCACAAGAGGAAAAGCGCATACATGTTGGAAAACTAAGTTTTTGGTCTGAGGTATTTTGTCCAAGGTTTTTGATCCAAGGTATTTGGTCCGAAGTATTGACCCTAGGTATTTGGTTCAAGGTATTGGTCCTAAGTAGTTTTGGTCCATGGTATTGAGAAAGACCTAAAACTATATAAGGAGGAGAAGATCATTAGGCCAAGGGGGTGCAAGTATTGAATATCTGATGAAGTGTGAGATCTAGTATGCAGGTTATCAGCTTAAGGTGATTTTCTTGATCTGAACCAAGGATGAACCTTAGCGGTTGATGAGGGATAAGATCTAATGATGGATCGGCATCTTAAGGCTTGAAATGAATTATCATTATTTGGTTTGATCATGTATAGTCTAGATCTGAATACTGACGCATGTGTTATTTTGTAAATGTTATGATCTGGGTATGACTGAAGTCTGGAATAGCTGCAAAATTATGAATTAATATTTGCAGATATGTACACTGGTTGGATTTGATAAAAGTGCGTATACACGCTGGTTCAACACATCTAAGTAGCATATACATTATGAAATATGATATGAGAAGTTGCAGTCGGATATGGCTGTTTTTGCAGAGTTCTTGGTTTTGCTCTGCGTTCTGGTGACTGTGTTTTGATAACAGTATTCTGAATGTTCATATTGATTGATTTTGATTTGCTTCAGTGATGATGGGCTTTCAGTGATTCAGTTGTGGGTGATTCAGAGATTGATGATTGAGTTTCAGTGATTGGTTGATACAGATGTATTTGATAATTGTACTGGAGTGGTAATTGATTTTGAGCTTCAATGTTGTCGATGGGTCCAGTATGAAAATTGGATGAAACGAGGCCTTTATGTGTATTGTTGTGTACCAGGAGCATCCATTTTGAAAATTTATGAAACGTGGTCCCTGGAGGAAGAAAGGAAGGTAGTAGCCTTTTGTAGGCCGGCGCCTATGTACTGGTAAACATATTAGCCAGTACAAGAGCCAGGGGGTTGGAGCTCCCTTCCAATAGTAGCTAGAAAATGAGAGAAGGTCATAGCCTTATGTAGGCTGACACCTACATACTGGTAAACATATCGGCCAGTACAAGAGCTAGGGGGTTGTAGCTCCCTTCCAGTAGAAACTAGAGAACAAGAGAAGGTTGTACCTTCTGTAGGTGGTTTCCTGCGCACTGTTATGAGTCTGCACTAGTACAAGATTGTAAACATGTTTTTCTTATATTAAAAGAAGACAACAACAGGTGGTTTTTGTCCCACATTGGGTTTCGACCTTAAATCTTGGTGTTCATGTGTGTTTCTTATGTATGATGGTTTGTTCTATTATTACTACACATGGTTATTGTTTATATGGTTAATGAAGTATTGATGCACTGATTAAAGATCAACATATGATGAATTAACTAAATCATAAGTTTGTTGGATATACGTTGGTTGCTTTAAATACAGTTGCATGTATACACGAGTTACCTTCATTGAAGTAGTGTATAGAAATCAAAGTATGAAATGAAAAATGTTATTGAGTTGAATAACACTGATTCACCCCCCTCTCAGTATTATTTCCAATGATTGGAATTAGAGTAGGTCCTTCAGAAGAAGCTTCATCGCTTGAAGGAAGATCCATCAAGATGAATAATCATGAAAGCATTGGATCCATCAGACCGCTAATCTTCGATGGAAGCAACTTTATTTATTGGAAAATATGAACCATAATCTATCTACAATCTCTTGGAATAGATGTCTGGGAAATTGTGGAAGGAGGATATAACTTTCCAACAACAATTCCTACAGACATGACAGGTAAAAAGCAATATGAAACCAATGCCAAAGCTATCACTATTTTATTGGGAAGTTTGTCAAAATCAGAGTTTTTCAAAGTCATGCAGCTCAAATCAGCCAAAGAAATATGGGACAAAATCGTTTTGAGCTGTGAAGGAGACTCTCAGGTAAAACGTGCTAAGCTTCAAACTCTCAAAATTCAATATGAAACTCTTAAGATGCATAGTGATGAAAGCATAGCTAGTTACTTCCTACGTATAGATGAACTTGTCAATTGTATGAATAATCTAGGTGAAGAAATTAAGGAAGTTACCTTAGTTGAGAAAGTTTTGAGATCCTCGTCTGCTAAATTTGAATCCAAAGTGTATGCCATAGAATAAAAATAGGGTCTGTAGAATATCACTATGGCACAGCTTCACGGAATCTTAACTGCCTTTGAGATGAGAAAAGGAGGACCATCAGATATGAGAGAAGCCGCATTTAAAGCATCAGCAAAGGGAAAAGAAAAAAAAAACACAATGAATCAGGACACATTTAAGAAGAAGAAGATGAGGAAAATTTTGTCAAGAAGCTTCAATGGGGTTCTGGAAGGTTCAAAGGTAAGCTACCTTTCAAATGCTTTTCTTGTGGTAGAGTTGGTCATTACGCTGCCAGATGCCCTCATGTCAAAGGAAAGATGTCTGCAAAAGGTAATAGAAGTTATTATACTCATGATGATAGTGATGGCTTGTCCAATAGTGATGAAGATGATCAAGAAATTAAACTTCTCATGGGATATGAAAATAATGCCGAAGAAAAACAAGATTTCCTTAAAGAAATCAGTCAACTTAAAATTAGTTTGGTAGAAAAAGATACAGTCATAAACACAGTGACACATCAACTCACTGAAAAGGACAAACACAATGAATTATTAGAATGTGAAGTAGTAAGTCTAAGAAAAGAACTTGAAAAGAAAAAGACTCTGAATCTTAGATTTACTAAAGGATCAGAAACATTAGATGAAATCATCAAAGTTCATCGTTCACCCATTATAAAGACTGGTCTTGGTTTTCATGAAGGTGAATCTAGCTCATAAGATGAGGTAAGGAACTCTAATGAAAAATATGAAATGCTCAACAAGGAGATAAAAATTCAACCCCATCAACAACCAAGGAAAGAAATTCTTCAAAGAAAGCCTTTTTGTGGAAGTGATAGTCAGTTATTTCCTTATATGAATGATGTTAAATGTTTTATATGTCATAATTTTGGACATGTTCCAGCCAGATGCAGAAGTAGAATGTTTCAAGACCATCACATAAAAATATCATCATGTTCCAGGTTCTTTAAGGGATATTGTTTTTCTTGCAATATGTTTGGTCACAAAGCTATTGATTGTAATATAAGGAATATGAAACATGTAAGATGCTATATGTGTAACAAGTTTGGACATAATTTAAAGGAATGCAAGAGAAAAGTTTAGACACCAAACCACAAGGAGCATACATCATGACAATCCAAGGTATTGAAGAAGACATAATTATTGTCAGAATGATGTGGCATAGCTTAGTCTACAGACATAACAGACCCAGGGGAAGCTAAAAGTGTAAAACTTTAGTATTTCAATTTTCATACACAACTATTATGAAGAGAATTCGTGTATATATGTGAGTTAGAAGTTGTACAGTCGCGTATATGGTGTTTTGAGGAAAAAGCAGCAGGATAGGCTCAGGAAAAGGAGTCTGATATGGTTCAGTCACTCATCTTCTCTATTTGATGATGGTTATAATTTGTTGATGATTTGTAGAAATGTGTTGGTGCTAAAAAGTTGATGTATATCTTATTAATGATGTTACCTTGATAACTCTCACTGATATTTGCAATGATCAGACCTGGCAATGAACAGTTGGCACAGGTTCAGGGGGAGCATATGCTTCTAATAATGCATTGTTGGCATTATCTTAGAAGATCTTGGTACAGATCCACATAATTGTTTGGATTCAGGTGACTCTTTTGACGATGGAAATATACAAGCTATTGATCCTGATGTTGCTGATGGTGCAGATCATATATGGTGTATGGTAGTTGCTGATCACTATCATGGTCTTGTTTAGATCGGTTGTCCTTGTTATAAATTTCATGTATATCATTTGATGAAAAGGTCATGAAAAGACCTAATTTTTAACCCCACTATGCATGATAAGGATGATGTAATATTTTCTATGTCAGTCATGTATAAACATTTGGTATATCCCCACTTGGTTGGGTGGATGAGTCAAAATTAGTGTATCCCCACTTGGTTGGGAGATTGATGTATGTATGATTCATTGGTGATAGGAAGGTCATACTCACTTAATTGAGTTATAGAGTCATGTTATTCTTTTAGAAAATATTTATGCAAACTATGCATGTGCTCAGAGGGAGCATGGACGGTTTAGTTCATTTCAGCATGTACTCAGGAGGAGCATGGACAACATAATGTATATAAAAGGGGGAGAATATCTTGGTCTTCCCTTTGCCCTTGATGTCAAAGGGGGAGAGTATCTTGGTGTTGGTATTGCCATCAAGTCCAAAGGGGGAGATTGTTGGCATTATGTTACAGGTGTTGCCCTTGATGGAAACTCACTCAAATGACAGTTCACAGTACAGTAGCAAAGGATTACAGATCAGACTCCAAAGAATGAAGAAAGAGAGGTATACGCGGGTTCACTTTGTCCAAGGAGCGTATACACGCGGGTTAACAGAACAAAAGAAGCGTATAACATATACAAGCACTTTCAAAAGAGGAAAAGCACGTACAAGTTGGAAAACTAAGTTTTTGGTCCGAGGTATTTGGTCCGAGGTATTTGGGCCAAGGTATTTTGATCTAAGGTATTGGTCCAAGGTATTTGGTCTAAAGTATTGACCCTATGTATTTGGTCCTAAGTAGTTTTTTTCCATGGTATTGAGAAAAGCCTAAAACTATATAAGGAGGAGAAGATCATTAGGCCAAGGGGGTGTAAGTATTGAATATTTGAAGAAGTATGAGATCTAGTATGCAGGTTATCCCCTTAAGGTGATTTGCTTGATTTGAACCAAGGATGAACCTTAGCGGTTGATGAGGGATAAGATCTAATGATGGATCGAGATCTTAATGCTTGAAATGAATTATCATTATCTGGTTTGATCATGTATAGTCTAGATTTGAATATTGACGCATGTGTTATTATGTAAATGTTATGATCTGGGTATGACTGAAGTATGGAATAGCTGCAAAATTATGAATTAATATTTGCAGATATGTACATTGGTTGGCTTTGATAAAAGCGCGTATACACACTGGTTCAACACATCTAAGTAGCATATACATTATGAAAGATGATATGTGAAGTTGCAGTCGGATCTGGTTGTTTTTGCAGAGTTCTTGGTTTTGCTCTGTGTTTTGGTGACTGTGTTTTGATGAAAGTATTCTGAATGTTCAGATTGATTGATTGTGATTTGCTTCAGTGACGATGGGCTTTCAGTGATTCAGTTGTGGGTGATTCAAATATTGATGATTGAGTTTCAGTGATTGGTTGATACAAATGTATTTGATAATTGTATTGGAGTGGTAATTGATTTTGAGGTTCAGTGTTGTTGATGGGTCCAATATGAAAATTGAATGAAACGAGGCCTTCATGTGTATTGTTGTGTACTAGGAGCATCCAGTCTGAAAATTTATGAAATGTGGTCCGTGGAGGAAGAAAGGAAGGTAGTAGCCTTCTGTAGGTCGACGCCTACGTACTGGTAAACATATTGGCCAGTACAAGAGCCAAGGGGTTGGAGCTCCCTTCCAGTAGCAGTTGGAAAGCAATAGAAGGTCGTAGCCTTCTGTAGGCCGGCACCTATGTACTGGTAAACATGTTGGCCAGTAGAAGAGTTAGGGGGTTGTAGCTCCCTTCCAGTAGAAGCTGGAGAATGAGAAAAGGTTGTAGCCTTCTATAGGTGGGTTTTTGCATACTGGTATGAGTCTACACTAGTACAAGATTGTAAACATGTTTTTCTTATATTAAAGAAGACAACAAAAGGTGGTTTTTGTCCCACATTGGGTTTCCACCTTAAATCTTGGTGTTCATGTGTGTTTCTTATGTATGATGGTTTGTTTTGTTATTACTGCACATGGTTACTGTTTATATGGTTAATGAAGTATAGATGCGTTGATTAAAGATCAACATATGATGAATTAACTAAATCATAAGTTTGTTGGATATACACTGGTTGCCTTAAATACAATTGCGTCTACACGCGAGTTACCTTCATTGAAGTAGCATGTAGAAATCAGAGTATGAAATGAAAAATGTTATTGAGTTGAATAATACTGATTCACCCCCCCCTTTCAGTATTATTTCCAACAATTAAATGTAATATCGGGGTTAAGAAAGGTTCTCCCCTTTCCCCTACCCTTTTTGGTATTTACATCGATGAACTAGAGGAGTGTCTAAAAATTGTGGGCTACAAAGGCATCGATCTCATTGCTATTATATTACACTTCTCCTTTATGATGACGATATCATTATTCTTGCAAGGATCCATGATGACCTAGACAAGCAGCTTAAGACTCTTCATGTCTACTGCTCCAAGATCGGTATGACAGTTAATACCGACAAGACTAATGTCATGATCATTAAATACAAAAATATCACCCATGGTAGTTTCGTCCATGATAACCATTATCTTAAGCAAGTTTCTTCTTATAAATATTTGGGTATTAACTTTCCTCATCATCTCAATTGGAATTATAACATCGAGAAAATAATTATTGGAGGTTGGAAAGATTATTATGAGCTTGAAAACAATTGTAAGTCATCTGATATTTATGTTTGGAGTAAAAAAAGGTTCCTATTTAAGACTCTTGTCACCCTTGTTATCTTATATAGATGTGAATTTTGGGGGTGCAGTATAACTAGGGAGTCGTGGAGAAATACTGAGATGATCCAAAAGTAATTCATAACCTATAACCTCAAGATCAAGGGAAATACTCCCTATCCTATCCTCTTGATCGAAGCTAGCCTATCCCCCATTGAACGTGCGGCTATGTTTAGATATCTGATGTATAAGAATAAGCTTAACAATATGGAACCCAAGAGGCTCCCAAAAATTATTTCTATTTATACTCAAAACCCCCACTTGCCCCTTGTTGAACTGGTAAATCCCCTCTGCGGACAAAGACGATCCCACTAGCCCAACATGGGTCTAGCAACAATCATACCACGCTACACGCAGGTTCCTAATTGCATAAATCAGAGATCGATCAAGATGATCTACCTGGAACCCAACGCTAGTAGTTGTAGAAGAAACGCCGCTCCCGTCCCTTAGCTTTGGCTGGTCACAATCCTTACGCTCCACATAAACAGACACCTGCACAAGAAAAGAACGATACAAACACAAGCGTAAAATCCAGTATATGCAATTATATGTCGGTCAGAAAAGACATAACTCAAATACCATTGAAAGACACATGAGTGGAACCATAATGATAGTCGTTCATTAATCAGTAAAAATAGAGAAAGATTACAACCAAAGGGTTCTGATGTTGAACCTGCTCTGACTGGGCAAGCAGCTAAATATGCCTTGCAAAGTGACCTCTTCTCTCTCAATATTTTGGCAGCATAACCCCTCTATAATTCTCAATTCTCACTATCACTGCAGCATAATCTTGGCACTCACAATAGCTCTAGCAAAACTAGTTGGTTTAATGCAGGGTGACAGTCATTTATAGGTAGAGGAGGAAATATGCATTGTATCCGGACACCTACTGAAGATTTAACATTGTCCCAGAATAGCCACTGAACTTGGTTTTCATGGATAAAAAGATGACACTCGACCACTTCCATGAGATTTTTCCCCAGAGAACTGCATGAACAAAGAAGGCAAAAACACTTCAGTGCGCGCTAGCTAAAAATCATAACCAAATTTAGGTGGCGCGGGCTTTGCTCTATGACAGAGCGTCCATGGGTGCGCCCTCTTTGGAGGAACTGAGCCATTGGCGCGGGTAAGACACTGTGGACCCGCGCTAATGGAAAAAGGGCACTTTTTAGGGCTAATCTGCAAAAGGTGTCTTTAGGGAGTTTGAAGTTCATACTTAGGAGAATCCAATGCAAGTGTTTTTAAGTTGTGTCACTGGTCACAGGTCCATCAATGTGTCCTCCAATGTGGGAAAGCAAAGGGTAACAGGGACGGTGACCAACGGTGACAAATTACTGCGTAACAGATGCCCCCTAAAGCATAAGCCTCGAGAGAGAGAGAGAGGTTAAGTGCTTTACAAGACCATATATAGCTACCGCCGAGAATCTGCATTGAGAGATACAGTATGATAGTTCAAATACATGATATATGTGGCATGGTCGCAGCCATCCATAAATAGTACATGATGATCAAGATCCGTAGCATGGACACAACCATCTGGTTAGGATCAATGAATAGACTCAGGTATGGTCGCAGCCATCCAGTGAAAGAGTCATGTATCAAAATCACGCCTGGATTACAACAGACACAATCCAGGGTCTTGCGCTCCACCTCGACCCGAACATAAGTACAAATTCAAGCATGTGAAAATGTGAGTTGAAGTCGAACATGCATGAACATCGTCTGATTACCAGCCAATGATGAAAGCTGTTAACAGACGCGAGAGGTACCACCAATAATGACAATGGTCCTCAAGGTACTATAGGTACAGTCTACAGCGTGTGAATGAATGAGCCGATGTCGAACACCCGTAGAGTCATCCGATCGGAGGCCAATGATGAAAACCTCGCGTCGAACATGAAGAACCTGCCATTGAGGCATGCAGGCTCCAAGGTACCAGAAGGGAGTCTCTATGTCACTTTCCTGGATAATGAGCTGAATTCGACAGGAAGTGATCTTCGTCGAAGGTGGGCCATAATGTATCCCACATCATCGACACGAGACGGGAAGAGACAATATTGTGAAATGAACTATCAGACAGAGGTGGTTTCTTTCAGAGGTCAACTTATCTTGAACATATCGGCGGCACGACAGTGGAGTTGGCAATATTTGACGTCACTGGGTCAGAGGTCATGATGACGAGGCAATGAGCAGATGAGAGGTCAAGTAGGATTACCCAAACCCACGGAGGCAAGTGAAAAACAAAGTGAGATGTCCCCACCTTGACACGAAAGCAGAGAAGTGCCATGTTCAAGAGCGACATACTGCCGACACGACTATAATTACGGTTCCAAAGTTTTCTTTTTCCCCCGCCATTTCTGGCGAGTACCCCAATTATTTTTAATAAGCTTGATGGGGATAGCATATGCTTTTGGTATAAGTTCGACCGTGTATTCGACGGCCTCTCCTCCGGCCAACAATCGAAACCATTGGGTGGGATCAAGGTCTGATGCACAAACAGGCCCGAATTTCATTTTTAAGGAGCTTGACATAGGAGAAGGAACTATGCTCCGACCAATCATGTTTCATTTTTTAACGAGGTCGCCACAAGATCAAAACTATCCTCGAGACTCCTTGTTTCATTTTTTAGGGAGCTTGACAGAGGGAAATGAACTATGCCCGATCTTCATCATAATGAAGAGGAAATCGGGGCTTCCAAGAGTGGCACTCCCGATGGGAGGTCAATGCCGTGGAAGTCGGGATCCAATGCCCCCAGAACACCATTGACGATGTTGACAGTGCTGGATATAGGCATGGGAGAGGTAGCCACATAGTTGACCTGCGGGGGGGCAGATGCAACCGGTGGGCGAGAACCAGGAGGGGGTGGACTAGGGGGCACCGGGGGTCTAAAGAACGATAATTGATCAATAGTTACAATCCTTCCATCGTGTGGAAAGCAAATCACCCGGAAAAGTGAAGAGACGAGGGCTCCCATGGCATAAATATAGTCACGACCAAGGAGAATATTGAAATTGAGAGCACTAACCACTACGTCTATATAGACGGTTTTGCCTCCCAGAGTAATAGGGAGCTGCAGGAGGACTCCTAGAGATGGACATGCTCTTCCATCGAAAGCCAACACAGTATGCATAACTAGCCTGAGCTACGGGGAACCGAGAGCTTGCCAAGTAGTATACGACATGAGACTGACCGCCGCGCATTCATCCAAAACAGTGCCAGGTACGACCATATCATAGGCATGCACAGTAATCTGGAAAGGCACATGGGATGGAAGGCGGTAAGCGGTCAGGTGACTCCAATCAAAGGAGATGGATGAACTGCTTGGTGGGGGAATCGTATGATTGCCCCCTTGCTCGAACGAAATCGAAGAAAGACCATCAGAAGCAGCTAGGATAAGTGGGTCGTTTGCAGACTCATGAGAATCTGATGAGACGTGAAGAACATGTTCATGACGCTCTTCTAGAACAGGGTGGTCAACGGATGGTAAACTCGAGTTGACATGCTCGCCGACCAATGGTTGGTCGGGAATAGGCTGGGTAGGGCCAGGTTCAGGAAGAGGAGGCTGAACAAGAGAGGTGTGTAAACCAACCTTGTGGTCAGCAGGAGGACGATCTGCAGCTGCAAAAAGATGCTGATATCCAGCGGGGAGTTGTGATGAGGGAGCCGCAAGACTTTCCAAAACAGAGGAAGCTTTATCCATGAGTGGACAAAGATGAAGGAAATGATTGCCTTCACAAAGTTTGCAGGGGAATCGAATCTTCCCTTTTCCCTTAGTATTCCCAACGGATGAGATAACATCGCCGTGAGCTTCAGTGGACGATGAGGGGTGGGCCAGATCGCGAGACCATATTCTTAAGATCCTGGGAATACCAGGACAATCACGAAGAAGATGGTCTTCTTTGCATAATCGGCAAGGAAACTTAACCTTCCGCAGAGGAGTGGGAAGGAGTCCAACTTCTGATGTCTGTGATGGAGCAACAGTTGTGCGTGTAGTCTCTGTTGTGTTGGTAGCCTCTCCCTTAGGAGACTTCTTCTTCTTCTTGGTCTTCTTCTTCTTCTTCTTAGACACCTGGTTACTCGACTCGAGACTTTCACCAGGCGAAGTACAAGAAGGAAACGTAGAAGTAGGTGTCGAAGGGGAGGGGTCCACCTTAGGTTCAACATGATGTTGTGCAGGTGGAGGGACTGATGGAGTATCAGTCGACATAGCAGGGACCATAGAGTTTGAAAATAACCAAACTGGTAACACAACATTTAACCCTGGAAGGGTTAATGTCGCCATATAAAGAGCACCAGTATTTCCAGGAGAAGGGAAACGACCAGGATTCCCATCAGGAGGGGAACTGGGGTTGGTAAATCCTGGAAAAGTTGCCATATCAAAAGGAAAACCTACTCAAACTAGCGCACACAAGATTTAACCAGGTAATGTGATTGTGGCCGAATAGATTTTAAGACACTTAACTTGACCTTTTCATTTTTAAAGAGTCGAGAAAAGGATGAAAAGATGACTCTAGTCTCCTTCGATTGTTTAATGAGCATGAAGTGACAAGCTGCTCACTTACACC
>APFE030726623.1:43165-75120 GCA_000404065.3 Pinus taeda | reverse complement strand
GGACCACCTACAGCCCAACGCAGGCAGAGACAGTCACCTGATCGGTACACTGGATACATGGCTCTTATGAGAAAATGTGTTGTGACTGAGCCATCCTCTTTCGAGGAAGCTGTGGAGGATCCGGCATGGGTAGACGCCATGGTGGAAGAGTATGATTCTATTGTCAGAAACAGTGCATGGGAGATTGTTCCTAGACCGGAAGGGAAATCAGTGGTGGGTTCGAGATGAATCTACAAAGTTAAGTAGGCAGCTGACGGGAGTGTGGAGAAGTACAAGGCAAGATTTGTTGCCCGAGGCTTTTCGCAGATTGAGGGGATCGATTATGAGGAGACCTTTGCACCTGTCGCAGGGTATTCTTCCATACGGACGATTCTTGCTCTCTCAGCGCAGATGGGATGGCACATTCATCAGTTGGATGTGAACACTGTGTTCCTTCCTAGAGGTTGGAGGAAGGAGGATGCTACTTCAGCGGAGGTAATGGGTGCCACTGGTTACCAGCAGTTGGTGGAGTCGCATGTGTGCAGGCTCAAGAGAGGCACATCGGGATATGGATTGGACGAGGTGAAGCTATGTGGCTTCATGGATGCAGATTGGGCAGGGAGCTCAAGAGGCTAAGTATATGGCAGAAAGGGCATCAGGTACCATCATATCAGAGATTGTGTGCAGCGGAGGATCATGTTACTTTCGTACATTGCAACGGAGGATCATGTTACTTTCGTACATTCCAACGGAGGATCAGGATGCTGATATTCTGACGAAGGCTCTCACCAGGAGAAAATTCGAGTACCACCAAGGTAGGATAGGGGTTGCTGATAATCCATATCTTGTCGAGAGGGAGTGTTTAGATTGCAACAAGATGATGGAGCTTAGTGAAAAGAGTCGCCTTCACTAAGTGGGCCCGCAGGCTATTTTTGGCGCAAGTCTATTTTTAGACTATGTCTATTTTTAGACATATGGATCATGTCTGTGGATTGCAGGTTGTTGTTTATGGATGATTGATCAAGTTGGAAAAATAGATGGACTTCTATTTTTAGATCACAGTGGAGTGACTGCTTAGTCTAAATATAGAACAGTCAAATATTATTATCTCATAATAATATTTTGACTATAAACTTTGTCTTATTCTCTTGGAGCACTTCAGTTTGAGCTACGGATGTGGTACATGCAATTGCAGAAGGAAATACGTGGTTCTTATTGGTTGTTTAATATTTGCATGCATGACTTCAGTTAGAACTCAAGTGAGTTGAGTTTAGTGGACTGGAGGTGCAGTTGATGGAGTTGTGTTCAGTTTAGCTTTGTTAAACTGGTTGTATTTAGTCTAACTGGTAAATAGACTAGAGATGAGTTGGGTGAATTAGTTATTAATTAATTCACAAGTTATTAACTCATAATACAACTAATGAATACATCAGTTAACTCAGTTGCATGTCAGTGCATGTTCAGTTCAGCAGGGACAAGTGTTAGAGAATCAGATTGCTATCAGTTGTGACTATAGTTGTGCATCAGATCTTGCACAATCAAGGGATTGAGTATGCCAATGAGTTTTCCCACGTATTTGTCCACATTGTAGCTTGTGCTCACGTGATTTTTCCAAGTAAATACGTGGTTGCCTTGGAATTATCATCAGTTCTTGAGCAGGTATTGAGCAGCGGAGGCAAGCAAGCAGCGGAAGAGATTTGAGCCAGTGATTGATTCAGATCTGAGCTTTATTGTGTGTAACAGGTGGAGCTGGTACTGGATTTCTTGTGATAAGCATTGTACTTTGTAATGTTACATGACTCAATCATTAATATACAGATAGTTGGGGTTTTTAGCGAGATGCTTTCCCCGGGATACATACTGTGTTAATGTGTGACTGCTCTTGATGTTTTATTGTTATTGATGCTGCTATATTGATGATCAACGTAGAGGAGCTTATGTATTGTGTATGTTTTCCGCAATAGTACATGATCAGGATAATCTCTGTTGAATATGTGTTAAATTATTCAAAATTTCTACACTTCTGTGCAATTTTGAGACCTCTCCATAGTCCTTCCAGTTCTGCTGCATTGTTTGTATTCCATCCTATGGAGCCAAAGAAGACTTTGAGCGCTTTACCCTGATGATTTCTTATGACTCCTCCATATCCTGTGTTGCCAGGATTTCCTTTTGAAGCCCCATCAAAGTTGAGCATGTACGTGTTGGTGGGCGGAGGAGACCAATTTGTTGGGGTATTTTGCTGTCTGACAGAATTGCCTGGAGAAGAGTTGGGGTGTTGTATATGGATTTGCCAATTATTCCATATCGCTTGTTCCTTTGTGTTCGACGGGAAATCCTCCTGGGACCAGCATTTAGTGGACAGGGTTTCTTGAATGTTCTTGTGTATAATTGTCCAAACTTGCTCCAAATCCATTACCTAATTTTTGAATATTCTACGGTTCCGTTCTTTCCATATGTTCCACATCACTATACCTGGAATTATTTGACAGAGCGTATTGAGAATGGTACATTGATAGGGATTTTGAGGCCAGTTGCGTATGGTGTTGTTGATGTCTCCCAACACTCGACCTTCCTTCTGGCAGCAAAATGAGACTTTCTCCCATATTCTTCTGCCAAATGGACATATTTGCATAAGATGAACCGCAGATTCCTCCTCCAGTTTACAGTTGAGACAAATTGAGGGTCCAGCAAATTTTCTTTTTTTGAGGTTATCCCAGGTGAGGATCCGATTGTGAGACAGAAGCCAGAGAAAGGTGGAGATCTTCAGCCATATGGGTGTACTCCAAATTTTCTCCCACAGCTTGTCTTTGATTAACTGGTCTTTTAGAATAATGTAGTAAGCTTCTTTAGTTGTAAATGTGCCTTTCTCTTCATATCCCCACCTTAGTTTATCTTGGTCTATCTCTTTGAGAATTTTCCTCTTTTGTAGCTCTTCTGCTAGGGAGCATTGGACTGCCTCCGGGCTATCCGGTAAAATATCACGAGCTTCTTTCCAGACTCGGTGTTCGGATTCATTGTTGGAGTTCCAAAAGTGATTGACCTTTTCCTGTTGGTTAATATTCTGAGTAGGTATTCCTTGGATGAGATTTGCTAGGCTTGGGAATTGCTGCCATGAGTCTGTCCAGAATCAAGCTATACCACCGTCCTTCACTTCCCAAAAGCTGTGTTTTTGGATTAGATCTCTATGCAATATTGCTGAGTTCCATATTGCTGAGCCTTTACTTATTTCCGATATTCTTATGCGCTCCTCCAGGGGCAGATTGTTAGCATATTTTGCTGCCCATAATCTAGCCCATAGTGTGCTTGGATATGATAGCCATTTCCACCATATTTTTGCTCCCATGATCGCGTTACTATGTTCTGGATCTCGAAGACCAATTCTTCCTACCTTTTTTGGGAGACAGGCTTTCTCCCATTTGACTAGAGCCCATTTTTAGTTAGGTCCTGTGCTGCCCCAGAGGAAATTTCGCTGTAATTTTTTAAGATGATGTTTCATTATTCCCCCCATGTAGAGTTTTGATTTATTTAGAGGTAAGGAAACCAATCCTCGTGATCCACGTATATCAGTCAATTCCTATAAGCATTGTAAGAATTTCATAGTCACATGGCTTTTTGCATTTTTAAATTTGTTTTATTTTAGTTGTTGCATGCATTTTATGACTTGACATATCTATAATCATAAATGATTACTCATGAGTGTACATATAAGATTTATGGACGTACTAAGGTGTTGTAAGTTGTAATGTATTTACTCATGTTTGTATAGCCTAGAAGACAAAAAAAAACCATCCAAATAAATACAAGGGTTTTTTTTGTGAAGAAGAGATGATGCCAATGCCACTCGATTGTGAATGTTTTGAATAAGAAGCCCAGTATAACATATTGGCACACAACACATATGAGCATGGAGATGATAAAGGAGGTCTTGTTATGGTTGATATGGCATGTCTATCCAAGTTATGTCCTTGCATAAACCTAAGCTCTTGAGAGACATAGTTGCTTATGTAGCAAGTTTTTTTTCTATGGAAATGTCAATTGATATTGTATATGTGAGCACATTAAGCAACATTTTGACAATGATGTTAGAAATATATGTGAAAAGTTGTAGTGGATATTTATTTTTTACCATGTTGTAAACATCTATAATTATTCAAAGAATGGAAAATGTTAACGGCTTAAAAAGCATGAAATAAGTGTTAACCTTTAGCATAAAAAACAAAATAATTTTTTTGTTTTCCAAAAACCAAATGGTTCAATTCTACCTTCTTCTTTTTTTAATTAGAATTCAAACAAAATGGATATTGAAAGCAACGATCAAACTATCTCACAATAGTTTGATATGAATAAATTCAACATTCAACACAAATAAATACAAGGTAAAGGTTGTTTGATTGATTCATAAAAATAATTATTCTTTGGATTATGATTCACTAACATTGATTGATAGCTTAAGCTTTGACTTTGTGTTTTATTAAATATTACATTATTATTAATTATACATGCTTGTGACCTTTAAAGACTGGAAAGCAGACTACTAGTTGCATGGCTTGTGACATTATGAAATACATTATCTAATTTGTGATATGGTTGGAGTCACTCATAAACAAGAGTTACTAACTTTTCCCTAATTGGAAACTTACTGTATTCATGGTCAATGATGGACAAGTTGAAAGAGAGTGATTTCTAATGTATAACTTTGGCAAAAGCCCTATACTCAAATCCAGTTCAACAAGCACCCTAGCCAGCCTTTTTCCCTATTGACAAAGACTTTATTCATGATTAAAGAAAATGAATTTTCCTGAAGCATTAGCAAGCAATTCGAAAACCAGACTAGACCAAAATTTCAAGGGGAACCTTAGAATAAAAACCCAGATATGTTGAATGATAAAAGGTTTAGAACGTGGGTCAAAACCTCGATGTCACTTCTTCAAATCAAGGTTGGGCATTTTCCAAAGCCAAGATCACACAAATATTGCCTCCATGTCCTTCTGAGTCTTAAACTCAAAACATATCCAACCTTTTACCAAGATATAAGACCTTAACGAATATCCAAAAACTTTCCACCATCCAACCTCCATACAACCAATCAAATGGCTTCTTAACACAACCTTCCCATAAGTTTTCTGACAAATGTCTAAGTGGATAAGAACTCAATTAACCCACATCTTGCCATAGCACCATGCTTACCCATTCCTCCCTTGCCTTAATGCACTTATGTTTACATTGCAACATAGAATTGTTACTAGTATGAGCATTGGTGGGTGGGGAAGAATATGTATAAGTAAAAGACACAATATTGTGGAGTTATGGCAGAATTGTTGAAATTGTAACTAGTGTTGGTCTTCATATTGTAATGTAATTTTATCAATCACACATTTATCATATTTATTATTATTATTACTTTATTTTGGTCAAAGCATGTTCTTCAGGCTCAAAGAGTAAAAAAGGGTCAAAGAGAATTTATTATGAGTCAAAAGAAAATGTATTTGAGTCATGTCCGATTTGGACATTTGTAAGAAAAAGGAATTTGAATTTTTGTTTGAGACAAAGTCCACTAAATGAGCAAGTTGGCCCTCCTTGGAACAAGTCGGCCCAGTCCTCTAACAGACGCCTATACGACCTCCTAGACAACTATATATAAAGGAAAGTTCGACCCATTTGGAGGATGATATGCGATCATCACAATAAGTACTTTATGCCCCTAAAAAGAGTTATATTGAATTAAAGGAGAGAAAAGGAAAGAAGAATCTTGCACATGTGAAGAATGAATTCTATGAACAGACTGAATTTTTGATGTGATACTACAAGCCCGAAATTTCAGGAAGTTGACTAGTTTGACCTATGTTGACTTTGACTTTGGAGGTGACTTGAAGAAGAGTCGGACTTGGAGTTTTTGGTGGCAGTTCTGGTCTTGGTATTGGTCTTGGATATCTCATTTTGATCTAATTCTATAAGGGAAGGATTGTTTGGTTTTCCTCCATGTGGGGTTTTGCCCTAGCTTGGAGCCTAATTTTGGTGTCTCTTATCTCTTTGTTTTCTTAAAAGATTGAACATTTGTATAATTGTTTGATGAAGAACACTTGAGAAGTAATAAAAAGACATTAAACATTCACAAGTAATTATCAAGTAAGAGGAATCAAGCCTTATCTACCCTATGCTTGGTATCTCAACATGGTATCAGAGTTATGGTGAAGGCAAGAGCACTATTGAAGAATCCCTAATCAAGACTAAGTCCGGTGTGCAAGAAGCCCTAAGAAGGTTTTAAATCTAATGCAAGTGGATCAAAATCCTTGCATGGCCAAGACCATCCCATCTATGACACAAAGGCTGTTGAAGGAATGCTCTTATATCTCCAAACAAAATAATTAATATATTAGGAGCAAACAAAGGAAGAAAAGAAGCAAATTGAAGCTTAGAAAAACATCTCCTATTTTTGTTCAATCACTATTAAAAAGGGAAAAACTAAATTCTTTGTGATTCATATCGTGAGGTGTCGACCGAAACCTATAACTCATATTTGTAACAAAAAATTGAATTCTATGACCTAAGTAAGAAGATCAAAATCTCAAGCTTGTACCTATGCAAAAGATCTAAAATTTGTGACTACTACTATGTGGCAATGATCTAAACTATTGTAGAAGCAAGTTTTATTCTTTTGAAACCATTTGAAGGAAGCATCCATTTGCTTATGGAGAAAGACTACTTATTGTACACTAGCATCTCTTAATTGAAGCCCGTCAACACACATAACAAAAGAAGACAGGGAAATTTGAAAGGCTAATCAAAAGAACACTCCAAATAATAACCATTGGTTATATGATTTCTAAGGAAAAATCTGGAGCTATATGCAATCCCTGAGACATAACAAAAGTAATTCTAAAGCTTAAATACATTGTTTTATCTCCTTATAAAAGGGACTATGATCAAAGATCAATACCATATCATGCCTCATATATGTTCAAATGACAAATCAAAAGAAGGAATCTGAATTTTTCTAAAGTTTGAGTAAGATAAGTTTAAGAGATTAGTGTGAAGGATAAGGCTTAAAAGGAAGACCATGTATGGCATCCAAATTTGTGACTGAGCATGGAAGGTATCTCTATGAAGGGATCCATGATGACACCAAACAACTATAACACTTGTCTAAGATCTGAACTATACATGGCATCTAAAAGTTCCTAAGTAGTCAAATCCATGAATACATATAATGAATTTCTCTGTGGAATAATCCGAGACTCCATTCTAGAGAAACTTGAGCGAAATTTTGTGGCTCTATATTATGAAAATTCTACGACTATATATATATATATATATAGTCGTAGAATTTTCATAATAAGAGCACAAAATTTCGCTCAAGTTCTCTAGAATGGAGTCTCGGATTATTCCAAGAGAAATCATTATATATATATATATATATATAATATATATATTATATATATATATATATAGATGGGCAGAGGAGCCCTGATCACTGGTTTTTTGTTATTTTTGAGAAATGTTAAAATGACAAACTCTGTATATATATCTTACATGCTACATTTATATGTTTTCAAATGCTCTACGTGGCATATGTACAGTCATATAACAGACTCTTTTTATATTATCTAGAAAATGATGGAAACACCTTGCGTGGTGAAGAAAGCTCAAAATAGCACTTCGTTGCAATAATCTAAGGATACAAGCTGACCTTTGAAGTTGATCTTGTTACAGTGAAGGACAAACCTGTGACATTTAGTTTTGGCTCTTTAGAAGATCACCCTATCATTGGTATATAGTGGAATGGATAAAAAAATATAAGCCTATTAGAGAAATTTTGAGGTCTAAACTGGGCCCCAAAACAAAAATGTACAACCAAAATCAACTTTATAAGAACCAACAGGATTCAAGATGATGATGTCAACCATGGGGGATGATTCACCATTTTTGGAGTAAAAAAACAAAAAGATTAAAAAATAAAAAATAAAAAACTATTTTTTCAACTCAAATTTTCAACTTATCTCCCTACGGTTTTACTCAAATATTCAAGCGGAAGAACTCGTTGTATGGGAATTTAATTCCTCATCCAAGGAGTACCCATGTTGCATACTTTCGATGGACCTCGCTACACAAAAACTAAGAAATACGTGGAAAAAAATCACATTTTTCATGTATTTCTCAAATTTCATATAGTAGGGTCCATCAAAAATATGCAACATGGATACTCTTTGTATGAGGAATTAAATTCCACATCCATCGAGTGCCCCCGCCCGAAATTTGATTAAAATGGTAGGGAGATAAGTTGAAAATACGAGTTGAAAAGTAGTTTTTTCTTTTTTCTCTCCAACATTTGATGATGTTATCTAATCTTATTTTATCATTTCCACTGTTATTTTATAATATTCCTTAGGAGACCCATTTTAGACCTCAAAATTTCTTTAATAGAACATCTCTCTAACTTTTTAACGTTGTGGAATAATTGTGATAAGATATCTGAAAGCACTAAATATTATGGAGAAACTGAAGCCTTCTCTATTGATAATGTATGTGCAAAGAACATTGTAAGCAAGCCAAGGAAATCTCTATGGTCAACATCCTAGTTCGAGGATTAGAGGTCTAAGGTATCTCTGTTGAAGGAAGATAATACATTACAACTAAAGAAATGTCAAAGGACTGGATCTCTACAGGGATGGATAAGGTAAGGTTGAATAAGGTACATATAATCTTTGTTTATTTGCAATCAATAACCTATGCTAAATTTTCTAGGTCATGGCGAAGTCACATGCTCTCTTGAAAGTAGTTTTGTAGTATCAAAGGGTTTGTATAGACATATTAGAGATAATTGATATGTTAGCACTCAAATCATTTCTTTACATATGAAGATTAGGTTTTTGTGATCATGGAGCAAAACACCTTTAGAAGGCTTGATAGTAACATCTCTAGGATTTGAAACTAACACATTGGTGTACTCGCAAAAAATGCAATATTTTGATAGGTCTTGAATAATTTGGAACTTGAAGGTGCTAGGGTTTGTAAACCCTAGAAAAGGTTTGAATTAGAAAACCCTAGGAAGAAAAAGAATAACTAATTGTTTATATTGTAAGAAGAAGATCTAACACTTGAAGATGACAAAAATGACATCATGCTAATGTGAGGAAAAGGTTGGTGAAAAAGGTCCAAGTTTAAGAGGGAGATGACCTTCCTCAAAAGATAATAGATGGAAGAATCAGAAGAACGCAGCAAAGCATGAAGATTTTTTTGAATCTTAATAGATGTAAATGAAGAAGGAGAAAGAAATTTGAAGTGTCCATCAAACAAGCCATTTTGATGACAACATGAAATAAAGGCTCAATAAAAGAATAAGTTCACTTACCTCAACTGGAAAGAGGGACCTGTAAAATCTTGGATGGATACAATACTAAAAGTTTGGCAGAAAACCTAAAAAGCTTGTGATCAAAATTCTTTAAAAGGACAGATGACAAAACTATGGCAAAAAGCTGAAATATGTTAATATTGTTGTAATGACAATTGATTGATTCCTTGATATGTTCAATTCAATATCACATCGATTGGGTTGACTGTATTGATGCTAATATAGATGCTACTGATGATTGGGATCTAGTATGCTTTCCTGGATGATCCAAAATGGATTTTGGATAGACTCCTGAGTCCAAGTGTTCCTCACTGAGGAAAATGAAAATCCAAGGAAGTTCCCGGAACTTGTCCCATTGCAGAGACCATCTCATTCTGAATCTACTACAACTTGAATGGGTAAAAATTGACTTAGGATGCAAAAGTTATAACAAAATGAAGCTGCCCATTTTCCTTTGGAAAAGGAGGCAAAATCCCCTAAGAATGGGTCCTAAAAACCCTCTAAGTCTTCAAATTCTTTTAAAAATCCAAAAACCATTGCAAAAGGAGAAGTTTTGGAAATATCGGATTACACTATCAGGAGGCAAAACCATAGAGAAAACATTGAAAAACGGTCTTATCATCAATCAATAGAGCAATGAGCAGGAGTCGTCAGATCTTCCCGATCAACGGTCCAGATCCGATTAGCAAATCGCAATTGGCAGTGGTAGGCGGAGGATATCGGAACATGTTATATGATTATTGCGACCGCAATATCACAATCAGCGAGAACAATGCAGTGCTTACCAAACAGCCCGCGGCTTACAATATTGCATCGAAGCCACCCATAGGAGTGGGGATATATATATATATATATATATATATATAATATATATATATATATAATATTTACTATATATATATATATATATATGCGATGCAATGGCCGGACCTAACAGGGCTATAGGCGATAGTTGATATATTTTAAAATCTGTCGAACAACATTTTGCTATGTATTTTCGCATATTTCGTTTAATAAACAAAAAGCGAAGGGATGTGTCGATGCGATGAATCCAGGCCGAAGGAGTTCCGAAATGCAAATGCATATTATTTGAAATCCGCCTAAAGCCATTTACGAGATTTTTCCATGTTTTAATGTATTTTTAAAATGCAAAGGGGAAGCCATGGAACAGGGCAGTGGTGCCATGCAATAAGCGATTTCAGGAGGACTCGATAGGAATATAGTGCACATTTATGAAGATTTGAAGTCCGATAAACAAAGATTTGGCGATTTTTCCCATGTTTTACAATGTTTCTCTGTGTAAATAGGGAACGATTGTTTCTATGGATTTCAAGCACCGATGGTTCCATTTCGTTATGGAACAGGTGGCCACCATCCCTGAGGGCGTTTAGCAATGATTACTAACGCTTAGAGAGTGGATTTGAACGGGCTAAGGCTGGAAGACAGAGAGCCCAAAAGGGAAAACAAACAGACAGTGCCAATTGGCTTAAAAAGCCATGAATGTCAAAGACATAGGAGGTTTTTGGTTGTTGGGGGTTTGTTGCTGAAAGTGAAGCCAAAGCAGGAAGCTAAGGCGAAGGAGGTAGCATAGAAGCAAAAAGAGCAGACGAGGGAGTCACTTGGAAGTCAAGTGAAAAGCCAAGAGGGCTGTAAACTGATAGAGAGCAGAAAGGAGCCAGAGCCGAAGAGCAAGAGCAAGAGCCAGAGCCGAAGGGCCAAAGTCAGAGCCAAGAGCCAAGAGCCAGAGCTTCAAGAGCCAGGGGATAAAATGGTGTCTGAACCCATTATTTCTGTGTAAAACAGCAGGATTTGAGCTAAGAGCTTGTAAAAAGGACTTATACCATAATCCCAGAGAGCTTGGTCAAGCTGACTAGAGCTCATGGAGATGTATCCCAAGAGTTGTGGGTGAACTCCTAATTAAATTGTTGTTTCTGTGTGATTGTTTATTGCTGCATTGTTTACTGTTATATGCATTTATATATCAATTTAAGAACAACAACTTACAACACAGATAATATATTTTAAAGCATATAATCAGTTTAAAACAAACATAAGCATACACTCTATTCTCAAGCATATTATCAATTCCGCATTGGTTAATCAATAAGACTTGGGAATATTTAAAGCTTTGGGAGTGGGAGAGGTTCTTGTAAGATGGACAAGAAGCATAAGTGCCTCATTTTCAGATCAGGTGGTATTAGAGCTTAAGTTTGGTTAACCCCACCTTCAAAGAAGGTTATATCAAAATGCTTGATTAACAAAGCAAAGACTGCTTGTATGAAATGTGTTTGAACAACAAGAGGCTAATTGTATGTTTGTTTTACAGATTGACTATTTTCTGAGTTTGCAGAGGTAAAGGGAAAGCTACTGATAGCTCAGTCCAAGAAGGACAAGAAGGAAAGAGAGTTGAAGGAACTCTTCTTATCCCAAAGGACCTCAAGGTAACCCTTGGTGCACAAGAGGTTTGTTGTAAAAGGTTGCTGAATAAGCTCTTTATTTATCTTGTTGAAGTTTTTTTTGTTCATTGGCATAATGACAACTTCTACAAGTGGGTCCCCAGATTCTGTTTTGTTCACCAGATTATTTGATGAAGACATGAAGCAATAATTGTCCACCATGATGAAAATGGTGAGAGAAATGTATAAGGATGGAAGGGAGAGCAGCAGACTTAAAGAGCAGTTGAATTCCATGAAGGAAGAGAAGCAGTTGTTTTCTAAAAAATTATAGGAAATGGAGAGGCAACTTCATATTGCAAATATGAACCTGGAAACGATGCATGAGTTGGAGACATAGCTCTTTGTTTCCCAAGAAGCCTTAGTCAAGTATCAACTTGAAGAAGAGGTAAAACATTCCAGTTTGTCTTCAAATTCCTCTAAGGATGCTTATATTGGTTCTTCTGAAAAACATACTAGAGGCATAGGTTCCAACCTAATGTCCAAGATGGGCTATGAAAGAAAAGGCTTGGGTAGACATGCAGAAGGTATTGTTGAGCCAATAATGATTGAGGAAAGGCCTAAGTATTTGGGTCTTGGCTATGGACAAGCTTATGGAGAAAGTTCCAAAGCTGCCATGAAGGCCATTGAAACAGCTCCAAGAGAGAGTTGCATTTCAGGTGTTTAGAAGCACACACTTGAACTAGAGAGTTGGGGAGACTCTAACAGCCCTGAAGAGATTTATGGTGTTCCAAAGGGAGCCACTTCTTCATTTGATTCACCTCCTCATGAAAGCAATAAAGGTGAAAGAGAAAGGTATAAATCTAGTTCTAAACATTTTCCTTTTGATTGTGCAATGCATGATAAATTTCCACATATGTATGAGAAAAGAATTGCATGTTCCTTTTGTGGGTTGGATAACCATAATATTTCCAGATGTTGGAAGAGAATGGCCACATATAGGAAACTTTTGAAGGAAAATAAGCAAAAATCCAAAGGTCCATTGGACAAGGCAAATCATGCTGCCAAGAGGATTCACATGTGTTGCACTTACAACCATAAGCAAGGGCATCTTGATGAAAGGTGTTGGACTCTGAATCCAACAATTTTTCCACCAAAGTTGAAGAAAGTGGAAAGATAAGATGGCAAAAATGGAAATGAAGTTTCCGTGAATGATATGTCTCAGGATGATTCACATAATGATGCTAATGTGCAAAAAAAGGTAGTACCTTTGAAAGGGATTGGTAAGAAATGGTTAGAGTTCTTATTTGATTAAGGTTGCATGTCTATTGATGCATCTACATTATATTTCATTTCAGCTTCAAAAGTACAGTGTGCTTAAGTGAAATTTGAAGTATGAAATGCATGCATGAGCAGGAGATGCATGAACACAGGGATGTTGATGATTTCCTTGTTTTTTTTTAACATGTATGTGTAATTAACTTGTAGGGTTGATTGCTTTAACATACATGTGATGCCATGTTGACTTGGGAGAAGTTAACTTGATCTCCAAATGGAGATAATGATGAAGTGTTTCATCTTTTGAAAAGGAGTCTTGATGGTCCTTTTCTACATGCTTGAATTGAAGGGTCATTTGTTTTAAAGGCATGTTTTATGGGCTTGTTGTCTAGTCCATCATTTGTATGCAGATGTAAGACATGGAGGTGTTCACAAAATGTGAAATATGTTTCTTTTGATGAAGTAGGAGTTTAGTCCATCTAGGTGTTGTCTGTATACCTGTTGTTGTTAATAGTTGTTGTTGGTAGCTTTTCAAACAGGTACAAATGAAATTTTTATGGAGCAGGTGTACTTCACATTTTTTTGAGCCACCTTGGATCAATGATCAAGGCAGAGAAGTTCAAACTACCTTCTATGACCATCCAAGCAAGAGTTCTGTAGAAAGGCAAAGAAGAAGGCAGCTCTTCCCGGGAAGACCAACCCATCCAAGAAGGGAAGTGGTCAGAAACTTTGGTTCAGAGGCACTATGCAAAGGCAAGTGTAGGGAGGTTGAAAGAAGAGGGTGAGTCACTCTCCTCTATTGTTAAGATCAGTATATCAGTCTTTTGGAGACCAAAATGTTGGCATTATGATTCAGGTGTTGTCCTTAATGACAACTCACTCAAAGGTTTGATACAGGTGATGGCAACTTAATCTGATGGCAGATCTAGAGCAGTAGATCAAAAGAGAGATATACGCAGATTGACCGTGATGAAAGTGCATATATACACGGGCAATTAGAGAAAAAGGTGCGTATACGTACACACGCAGGTTCACAGAAGGAAAGGCGCGTACATGTCGGAAAACTAAGTTTTGGCCCGTGGTATTTGGTCCATGGTATTTTGGTATTGGTCCATGGTATTTGGTCCGAAGTGTTGACCCCAGGTATTGGGTCCAAGGTATTGGTTCTACATGGTTTTGGACCATGGTATTGAGAGAAGCCTAAACCTATATAAGGAGAAGATCATTAGGCCAAGAATGTGTGCAAGAGTGAGCAAGTGATGAACATCTGATAAAGTGTGAGATCTAGATGTTGGTTATGGGTTGGTGATGTCTTGCTTGATTTGAACCAAGGAGGCACTCATGTGAAGGATGATGAACAATGGATCAGAATCTCAAGGCTTGGAATGATTATCATTATATGGTTTGATTATGGATAGACTAGATCTATTAACTCATGTTTATTGTATGATCTGGGTATGTGTTGATGTTTGAAATAGTTGCAAAGATATGAGTTAGAATTTGCAGATTTGTACGCGAGTTGTCTTTGGTAAAAGCGCGTACACACGCAGGTTGGGCTTGTCCAAGTAGCGTATACAACGTGAAGTATGATATTTGAAGTTGATGTTGGATCTAGTTGCTGTTGCAGAGTTATGTAGACTATGTTGTTGACATGGTTTCAGAATTGGGTGATTCAGAGAGTGGTGATTCAGATTATGATGTTGTGCTTCATGGATCCAGTCTGAAAATTGATGAAACGTGGTCCCTGAAGAAAAGAAGGTTGTAGCCTTCTGTAGGTCAGCACCTATGTACTAGTATATCCACTAGTACAAGAGCTAAGGGGGTTGTAGCTCCCTTCCAGAAGTAGCTGGAAAACGAGAGAGGGTTGTAGCCCTCTGCAAGTTGTAGCCTGCATGCTGGTAAAGGACTGCACCAGTACATTGTAAAAGAAGTTTCTTATTAAAGGAATAAAGAGACGAATTGCAGTAGGTGGTTTTCACCCACATTGGGTTTCCACCTTATATCATGGTGTTCATGTGTGCTTCTTATGTGTGATGATCTGAACTGTTTTACTACACCTGTTTACTGTTAATGTGGTTAATAATGTTCTGATGCATTTACTGAAGATAAGCTAACTGAATCATAAGATTACTGAATGTACGCTGGTTGCATTTAACACAGTCACGGATATACTGAACTGAAGCGACGTATATAAATCTGAGTATGAAAAATGAAAAGTAACTGATTTGATAATACTGATTCCCCCCCCCCCCTCAGTATTATTTACAACAATTGGTATCAGAGCAGGTCCTTTAATAGAAGCTTGATCGCTTGAAGGAGATCCGTAGAACAATGGGAAAGAAAGCACGTCAAAAGAAGAAGACAACTCAAAGGAACAATGACAGCCTGCCGGGGAGTGAAAGTAAGTATTCAGATTCTGAATCACCTCAGATTGAAGATGGACAAGCAAATGAAGTCATATATCAACAAGACCTACCTAGCAAAAGGGAGAGTGCTCTCAAAGAAGAAATTATCAGCTTAAAAGTTCAGCTGGAATGTGCCTTCAGAGTTCGTCAAATGTTGCAAGTGCTGAATGAAGAGCAAGAAACTGAGATTCTCAAACTAAGGCAACAAGTGGAAGAAGGAAGAAAGTCTGAAGAAACTTTGAAGAAGCAATGTCTGGAAAAGGAAGATCAACATCAAGTTGAGGTAAACATATTGAAAAGTAAATTAGAAGAAAAGGATAAACTATTGCGTTTTCAAGATAGTACTAAGATTTTGGATGATATTCTTAGTAGTCAATGGTCTCCTGCTATCAAAACTAGTCTTGGTTTCCATGAGTCTATTGAAGGTGAATCTAGTTCAAAATGTAAGACAAGGGACTCTAATGCAAAATCTGAAATGCTCAACAAGGAGATGGAAGGTCAATCTCATCAGCAATCAAGGAAAGAAATTCTTCAAAGAAAATCTTTTACTCCTCCTATGAATAATGTTGAATGTTATGTATGTCATAATCTTGGACATGTTGCAGCTAGATGCAGAAGAAGAAGGGTTCAAGACCATCATGCAGAAAGATCATCACATTCAAGGTACTTTAATGGATATTGCTTTGCTTGCAATATGTTTGGTCACAGAGCTGTTGATTGCTATAGAAGAAATATGAGACATGTAAGATGTTATGAATGTTACAAACTTGGACACATAGCAAAGGAATGCGGGAGAAGATTGTGGACACCAAACCAAAAGAAGAAAACATCACCACAGTTGAAAATATGGAAGAAAAAGGAAGTACAGCCAGAAAGATGTGACATAGCAGAGCACACAGACATGACAGATTCAGAGGAAGCTGGAAGTGTGTAACATCAGTGTTCCAAATCTCATACACTGATATAATGAAGATAAGTCATGTATATATGCGAGTTACAGGCTGCAAAGTCGCGTATATGGAGATCAGAAGAAAGGGCAGTAGAACAGACCCAGGAAATGGTTCAGTCATGATATGAAATGGTTGGCACAGGCTCAGGGGGAGCATATACTTCAAATAATGCATTGTTGGCATTATGGTTAAAAGTTCTTGGTGATGATGCTTATTAACATATCTTGCTTGACCAAAAGATTGGATTGAAGGTTACAAATTTGGATGCTAGATGTTTATAATATAGATCATATGGTGTATGATAGCTGCTGATATCTATCATGGTCTTGTTTAGGTCCTTGATCTTTGTGAGTCATATGATGTATTTTGTTACCCCAATATGCATGGGATGGATGATGTAATGAGTCAATATTTGTATATCCTCACTTGGTTGAGAGATGGACGTATGTATGAGTCTTTGGTGATAGGAAGTTCATTCATAATAGAGTCATGTTCTTCTTGTAGAACACCTTTTGCAGATCTTGCCTACAGTCAAGGGGAGCATGGACAAATTGGTACACCTTGGCATATAAAAAGGGGGAGCTCAATCAGAGTCTTCAGCATGTACTCAGGGGGAGTATGGACAGTAAAGTGTATATCAAAGAAGAGAATATCTTGGTCTGCCCTTTGCCCTTGATGTCAAAGGGGGAGAGTAACTTGGTGTGGTGGTTGCCATCAAGTCCAAAGGGGGAGATTGTTGGCATTATGATTCAGGTGTTGTCCTTGATGGCAACTCACTCAAAGGTTTGATACAGGTGATGACAACTTAATCTGATGGCAGATCTAGAGCAGTAGATCAAAAGAGAGATATACACAGATTGACCGTGATGAAAGTGCGTATATACGCGGGTAATCAGAGAAAAAGGCGCGTATACGTACACACATAGGTTCATAGAAGGAAAGGCGCGTACATGTTGGAAAACTAAGTTTTGGCCCGTGGTATTTGGTCCATGGTATTTGGTCTGAAGTGTTGACCCCAGGTACTGGGTCCAAGGTATTGGTTCTACATGGTTTTGGACCATGTTATTGAGAGAAGCCTAAACCTATATAAGGAGAAGATCATTAGGCCAAGAATGTGTGCAAGAGTGAGCAAGTGATGAACATCTGATAAAGTGTGAGATCTAGTTGCTGGTTATGGGTTGGTGATGTCTTGCTTGATCTGAACCAAGGAGGCACTCATGTGAAGGATGATGAACAATGGATCGGGATCTTAAGGCTTGGAATGATTATCATTATATGGTTTGATTATGGATAGACTAGATCTATTGACGCATGTTTATTTTATGATCTGGGTATGTGCTGATGTCTGAAATAGCTGCAAAGGTATGAGTTAGAATTTGCAGATCTATACGCGGGTTGTCTTTGGTAAAAGTGCGTATAAACGCAGGTTGGGCTCGTCCAAGTAGCGTATACAACGTGAAGTATGATATTTGAAGTTGATGTTGGATCTGGTTGTTGTTGTAGAGTTATGTAGACTGTGTTGTTGACAGGGTTTCAGAATTGGGTGATTCAGATTATGATGTTGTGCTTCATGGATCCAGTCTGAAAATTGATGAAACGTGGTCCCTGAAGAAAAGAAGGTTACAACCTTCTATAGGTCAGCACCTACGTACTAGTATATCCACTAGTACAAGAGCTAAGGGGGTTGTAACTCCCTTCCAGAAGTAGCTGGAAAACGAGAGAGTGTTGTAGCCCTCTGCAGGCTGTAGCCTATGTGCTGGTAAAGGACTACACCACTACATTGTAAAAGAAGTTTCTTATTAAAGGAAGAAAGAGACGAATTGCAGCAGGTGGTTTTCACCCACATTGGGTTTCCACCTTATATCATGGTGTTCATGTGTGCTTCTTATGTGTGATGATCTGAACTGTTTTACTACACTTGTTTACTGTTAATGTGGTTAATAATGTTCTGATGCATTTACTGAAGATAAGCTAACTGAATCATAAGATTACTGAATGTACGCTGGTTGCATTTAACACAGTCGTGTATATACACGGATATACTGAACTGAAGCGGTGTATATAAATCTGAGTATGAAAAATGAAAAGTAACTGATTTGATAATATTGATTCCCCCCCCCCCCCCCTCTCAGTATTATTTCCAACACAAAAGTTCTTTTAGTGGGAAGGCATGATCCAAAATGGATTTTGGATAGACTCCTGAGTCTAAGTGTTCCTCATTGAGGAAAATGAAAATCCAAGGAAGTTCCTGGAACTAGCCCTATTACAGATATCATCTCATTCTAAATCAATTGCAACTTGAATGGACAAAAACTGACTTAGGATGCAAAAGTTATAACAAAATGAAGTTGCCCTTTTTCCTTTGGAAAAAGAGGCAAAATCCCCTAAGAATGGGTCCTAAAAACCCTCTAAGTCTTCAAAGCCTTTTAAAAATCCAAAAACCATCACAAAAGGGGAAGTTTTGGAAATATCGGATTACACTATTGGGAGGCAAAACCATAGAGAAAGCATTAAAAAACGGCTTATCGGCGGTCAACAAAGCAATGAATAGGAGCCATTAGATCTATTCGATCAATGGTCTAGATCCGATTAGCAAATTGCAATCAGCAGTGGCTGGCGAAGGATATTAGAACATGTTATATTATTATTGCGACCGTGATATTGCAATCGGCGATAACAACGGAGCGCTTACCAAATGGCCTGGGGCTTATGCGATATGCGATTGCAACAAGTCGCATCCCAATATCACATCAGAGCCACCTAGAGGAGCGAGGATATATATATATATATATAATATATATATATATATATATAATATATAATATATATTATATATATATATATATATATATAATATATATATATATATATAGATATACGCGATGTGATGGCCGGACCCGTAGGGCTATAGGCGATAGTTATATATTAAAATCCGTCGAACGACATTTTGCTATGTATTTTTGCATATTTTGTTTAATAAACGAAAAGTAAAGGGATGCGTCAATGCGATGAATCCGGACCCGAAGGGGTTCCGAAATGCAAATGCATATTATTTCAAATCCGTCTAAAGCCATTTACGGGATTTTTCCATGTTTTAATGAATTTTTAAAATGCAAAGGGGAAGCCACGAAATAAGGCAGTGGCAACATGCGATAAGTGATTTCAGGCCCCGATAGGAATATAGTGCACATTTATGAAGATTTCAAGTCCAATAAACAAAGATTTGGCGATTTTTCCTGTTTTTTACAACGTTTCTCTATGTAAAAAGGGAACGACTGTTTCTAGGGATTTCAAGCACCGATGGTTCCATTTCGTTACGGAATAGGTGGCCACCATCGCTGAGGGTGTTTAACAATGATTGTTAATGCTCAAAGAGGGGATTTGAGTGGGCCAAGGCTGGAAGACAGAGAGCCCGAAAGGGAAAACAAACAGATAACGCCAATTGGCTTAAAAGCCATGAATGTCAAAGAAAGAGGAGGTTGTTGGTTGTTGGGGTTTGTTGCTAAAAGTGAATCCAAAGCAGGAAGCTAAGGCGAAGGAGGCAGTGTAGAAGCAAAAAGAGCAACTGAGGGAGTCACTTGGAAGTCAAGTGAAAAGCCAAGAGGGCTGTAAACTGATAGAGAGCAGAAAGGAGCCAGATCCGAAGATGATCCAGGTGGATGTTGGTGGCCACCCACCTACCCCATTTGGACCCCCACAACTGTCTCTTTCAATTTTTTAGTTTCCTTAATTATAGCACAATTTACTATTTTTAGTAGTTTTTTGGGTCCTAAACTTCCAAAGCCGTTTTGAGGCCCTAAATGACGTTTTATGGGAAATCTACTGCCAATGATTTATTTGTCAAAATTCATCTTTTCCGTCGTAGTCCTCGGAGATATCTTTCCAACGGGCTATCATGCGCATCAAACGAAGATAATATGACCAATTCGCGACCTCGGGAAGTTGATGTACCAACTTACCCAAAAACGGGGCCCACAATTTGGCGTTTCATCTTCTAGGGTTAGGTTTTGGAATGTGAAGGGAATTCCATTGTTTCTCAACAATAAATAGGCCTTCGAGCCCCATTGTAACACAGTTCAGAATAGTTCAGAGGCATGTAGCCACCACATCTCTTCTCAGGGATAAGCTACCATCGCCCTGGCTGGTTCCTTTCCATTTCTGGTTGTAAGCATATTTCATTATTTTCCATTAATGAAATGAAGCATTATTTCTGCTGTATCTTTGTGTATATGGTTATGTCTGTAATTTGTTGCGTTCCTGTTTAAGTCCGGATCAGTGGTATCAGAGTGGTCTGCTTTTTCTCTATTTTTCTTTGCATGTCCCCAACGAGGTCAGGATATAAGGAGTTAGGACTTGAACTGGTCGAACCTTTTCAAGAACAACCTCGCAAATCTCGACGACCTCCCATGGCGAATGAGAAGAAAGATAAGGGGCCAAGAGATCCTATCAAAATCTTGCTCAAAGAAGCGCTCGAGCAGCAAAGGAACGCAATGATGGATAGCTTTGCGCAGATCCTTCAGCGGCTACCCAAAGGCGATGCATCGACTTCCAACAGCTACTCTAGAAACGCCAAACCGTTTAAGATACAAGTTAACTTTGAAATCCCATCTTCGAGGGTCAAATAGACGCAGATGCCGTAGATAAATGGTTAAATCTGCTAGATGGATATTTTTCTGTTCATGAATTTTCAAGTCGGTAAAAGATTGTTTTCGCTCTTCTCAAAGCAGACCCCCACGTCAAGGACTGGTGGGAAACCTACTGCAAGCAGAAGGATGAAAGTACAGGCTCACTGTTTTCAGCCGCACCCACTTGGAATGACTTTCGAGATGCCATCAAGGAGCAGTACTACCCTTTCAAAAGCTATGAGGACAAATACATCAAATGGACCACACTGCGGCAGGGACGAGACCAAGATGTGCCAGAATTCACAAACATTTTTCATACCCTTCACACACAGTTGGGTATCAAGGACTCTGAGCTGCATCTAGTACTCAAATACCGTGGTTGCCTACATAGATACATCCAGGAAGAGATAGAGTTCTTGAACATCTCCTCGCTCAGAACAGCATACCGATACGCTGTCAAAATCGAGCAAAATTTCAAACAAAAGAAGCGAGACTTTGGATCTGCAAATCCGAAGCCCAAAGGACAAGGGCAAGGCGGGGTGACCCAAGACAACCTGTCGAAGCCGCAAGAAAAGAACAACACCATGAAGCCAAAGAAGGACACAGGAAAGTGGTGTGAGTTCCACAAGAGTCCCACTCATGACACAAGTGAGTGTCGGGCCAACCAGTCACTAGTGGCTGAGTTGAAGGCTTTCGAATCAGATGCATGTTCTGACCCTGAGCCAAAACCCGACAAGGGGAATGACAAAGGGAAGCAGATCATTGATGCGGAGCCCAACGCCACTGCTGCCACCGCCAAGATCCAGAAGAATGAGCTTGAAGACCCAGAGGAGGGGGAGCACCTTTTCCACTCACAAATGTGGGTGAAGGGTTCACTGCTGCAATTCATTGTTGATAGTGGGAGCCAGAAGAACCTCGTTTCAGTAGAGGTCGTGAAGCGGTTGGGCCTATCGACTACACCACACCCGTAGCCATACAATATCGAGTGGCTTCATGAAGGACAAGATCTCAAAGTTCGCCAGTAGTGCCGCCTTCCCTATAGCATCAAGCCCTTCACAGACGAGGTATTGTGCGATGTTACACCTCTGGATGTTTGTGATGTACTATTAGGCCAACCATACTTGTGGAAGCAACATGCTGTGTATGAGTCAAGGCCTCACGCTGTCATTATTTCTTTGGATAATTCATTATACAGGATACCAGAGGTAGCCCCACCTACCGCCACCTCTTTGATCTCTTCTAAGGAAGGCAACAAGCTCATCTCCCAGACTAGGAAATTTATTTCTTGTTTGGTTCACTCCCAAAGTAAAGGGAAGATCATTGCTACATCCATGACCCCCGCAAAGGGTTCCTCAATGCAGCAGCAGCAGCAAAGGGATATAGTCATGACAGAACACAGGAACAACTTCTCCTCACCCACAGGGGTACCACACAAGTTTCAGGTGGGCAACAAAGTTTGGTTACATCTGCAGAGAGAACGCCTTACTAGAACCCATCAGAAGCTCATACGACTCCAACATGGTCCTTACACTAGTAACAAGGCTACGGGCAACAAAGCTTTGAAACACAACATTCCTCCATTCCTTCACTTGCATCGAGTGTTCAATGTGGACCATCGTCAACCAGGCTTTCCACCATATCTGAACACATAAGAGATTGCAAAATAGCTCACCAGAGACCCAACTCAGCAGAAGCTTCCTCATCTCAGGGAGGAACTCAACGCAATGGGGACCATTACTTCCTAAGGGGGGAGGAATGATCCATGTGGATGTTGGTGGCCACCCACCTATCCCATTTGGACCCCCACAACTGTCTCTTTTAGTTTTTTAGTTTCCTTAATTATAACATAGTTTACTATTTTTAGCAGTTTTTCGGGTCCTAAACTTCCGGAGCCATTTTGTGGCCTTAAACGATGTTTTTTGGGAAATCTACTGCCAGCAATTTTTCTATCAAAAAATCATCTTTTTTGTCATAGTCCTCGGAGAGATCTTTCCAACGAGCTATCATGCGCGTCAAACAGAGATAAAATGACCAATTCGCGACCTCGGGAAGTTGATGTACCAACTTACCCAAAAAAGGGGCCCACAATTTTGGCGTTTCATCTTCTAGGGTTAGGTTTTGGAATGTGAAGGGATTTCCATTGTTTCTCAACAATAAATAGGCCTTCGAGCCCCATTGTAACACAGTTCAGAACAGTTCAGAGGCATGTAGCCACCACATCTCTTCTCAGGGATAAGCTACCATCACCCTAGCTGGTTCATTTCCATTTCTGGTTGTAAGCATATTTCAGTATTTTCCATTAATGAAATGAAGCATTATTTCCGCTGCATCTTTATGTATATGGTTATCTTTGTAATTTGTTGCATTCCTATTTAAGTCCAAATCAGAAGAGTAAGAGCAAGAACCAAAGCCAAAGAGCCAGAGTCAGAGCCAAGAGCTAGAGCCAAGAGCCAAGAGCCAGAGCCAAGAGCCAGAGCTTCGAGAGCTAGGGGATAAAATGGTGCCTGAACCCATTGTTTTTGTGTAAAGCAGTAGGAGTTGAGCTAAAAGCTTGTAAAAAGAACTTATACCATAATCCCAGAGAGCCTAGTCGAGTTGACTAGAGCTCACGAAGATGTAGCCCAAGAGTTGTGAGTGAACTCTTAATTAAGTTGTTGTTTCTGTGTGATTGTTTATTGCTGCATTGTTTACGGTTATATGCATTTATATATCAGTTTAAACACATCAACTTACAACACAGACAATAGATTTTAAAGCATATAATCAATTTAAAACAAACATAAGCATACACTATATTGTCAAGCATATTATCAATTCCACATTGGTTAATCAATAAGACTTGGGAATATTTAAAGCTTTGGGAGTGGGAGAGGTTCTTGTAAGTTGGACAAGAATCCTAAGTGCCCCATTTTCAGATCACTAGAAGAGCATGAAGAAGAATTTTGTTGCACTACACAGGCATACTATGTGGATGTTGGTACAATTAGTTGTGAAACAGTTTGGTTCTGTAAAATGTTTGATGAACTATTTGACGACGCGTTGGACTTGATCGTGATTTTCTACAAATATTGTCAAGAACCTTGGTTTTCATAAAAGATGGAAGCACTTGATGATTCGAGAGTATGGTGTAGATAGGAGCCGAGAAGCCACAAACAAGATATCCACTTATGAATAGGTAGAATATGTATTGACAAAGTCCCTTCCTAATAGGAAGCATGAGTATTTTCAAGACAAGCTTGGACTTGTCAATATATCCTCCTTCGTTGAGAGGGAGTGAGGACAAACATCTTGTTTTCCATGTGTCACGTACTATGGCCATTACTAATGACCGTAAGCCTAGTGCATGAACACTGGTAAGGAGAATGGAAGATTGGATAAGAATAAGGGATGTACATTATTGAGTCATGCATTTTGGTTGATTTGGATTAACATCCTAAGTTGGATACATGGACTTGGTAAATAATGGTTCAAAGGATGTATTTTTCTTTGGGATCATGAAATGGTCCTATGAGGTCATACCTTTAGAACACTTAGGTGGGGTATGTGCCTTGAGAGGTGGTGGTGTCCAAATTAATGTCTCTCAACATTGTGCTCTGATCTAGTGGAGAGATAGAGTGTACTTTTCAAGGCCTCGGTAGTTTGAAAACGTTGGTTATGATCATGTTATCATTATTGATGCTTATCAATCTAGATCCTTTCTTCTATGAATATTTCAACTTGAGAATATCTTGAGTCATTATGAATACCTCCCTATTTAATAGGTAGTGTTGAAATTGCATCTAATGTTAGTCTTCATAATGTAATGTAATTTTATCATTGACGCATTTATCATATTCATTATTATTATTATTTTATTTTGGTCAAAGATTGTTCTTCGTGCTCAAAGAGGCAAAAAGATTCAAAAAGAATTTTTTATGAGTCAAAAGAAAATGTATTTGATTCATGTCCCTTTTGGACATTTGTAAGAAAAAGGAATTTGATTTTTTTGTTTGAGTCAAAGTCCACCAAATGAGCAAGTCAACCCTCCTTAGAACAAGTCGGACCATTCCTCCAACAAACACCTACTTGACCTATTGGACAGTTGCATATAAAGGACAATTTGATTCATTTGAAGGATAATCAATAATCATCATAATAAGTACTTTCTGCACCAAAAAAGAAGTATACCAAATTAAAGGAGAGAAAAGGAAACAAGAATCTTGCACATGTGAAGAATGAATTCTGTGAATAGGCTAAATTGCTTTTGTGCTACTATGTTCCTGAAATTTCAAGGCTAAAATTTTAAGGGCTGAAAATTCAAGAAGTTGATCAGTTTGACCTATGATGACTTTGACTTTGGAGGTGACTTGGAGGAGGGTTGGACTTGGAATTTTTGGTGGCAGTTTTGGTCTTGGTCTTGGATATCTCATTTTGATATGATTCTATGAGGGAATGATTGTTTGGTTTTCCCCCTAGTGGGGTTTTTCTCTGGCTTGGAGCCTAATTTTGGTGTCTCTTGTCTATTTGTTTTCTTGAAAGATTAAACATTTGTATAAGTGCTTGATGAAGAACATTTAAGAAGTAATAAGAAGACATTAAACATCCACAAGTAATTATCAAGTAAGAGGAATCAAGACTTATCTACCATATGCTTGGTTGCTCAACAAGAAATACAACAAATTAGGCATGCACATGTTTTAGACAAGAACATTATTAATATTAGATCAACATATATGGGACAATATACGAAATTTGTGAGATATACTATATTAATCATTTAATTCAATTTTTCAAAAGCAAATGGTTTGAAACATTAATGAATCCAATACATGGATAGATGAAGATATATATCTCCTTTCTACTGATTAAACCAAATTTTACTCAAGTAAAAATGAGCCATTTGTGTGGCCAAGTCATTGTAGTCAAGTGTTATTTCACCCATATGTTTTAGGGGACAAAATATGGTTTTCTATTCCATACACATCGAGAGGAATGTTCAAGAACAGTAACACTACCACAACTTTAGGCATTGTGTCATGACGAAGATAGTGAACAATGACTAAATTTGAGGATGCAGCTTTTGGATTTTCATTTAAGTGAATAGTTGTGAATGATATAAATATTGTTTCTACTTTTACAAGGTACAATGATTTATTGTACATGAAAGAAAATTTATTTTCTGAATATATAAGAGGTGCATATGCTTTTATTTTTTATGAAATGATTTATAATTCTATCAAAGTGGTGTTACCATAGTACACTAATTTTATACCAAAAAAAGGACTATGAAAAAAAAAGATAAGGTAATTAAGGTATCATAAGTTTATTAGTGTTCAACAAATGACTACAAAAATATGTCAAGGGGATCACTGGGTACAAAAATGTTGATATAATGTGGAAGTGAAAAAGTGGACCCTATGTAAAGCAAGATGAAAAATGTAAAATAATGATGTATGCTTAGACATTAAAGTTGAAAACTAATAGCAGAGAGGAAATTTGAAAGAAAAATGTACAAGGGGAGTGAATTTGTTGGCGGTGTTGGACCCGCCAACATGTCAAGGGATCTCCCCAGTAAGAAGTCCTAATTAGACCTCAAACCGTTTGGTCTAGGAGTCTCAACAGTGGATCATACGGTATCGACTTGACCGTGGTTTCGCACAAAAGCAAGTAAGATGTCCTTGTTGGTAGCAAGGGTGTGACATATGCAGTAAGTCAAGGAATGTGCATGAGCGGTTCTAACACATGGAGAGTGAGGTGAGTGCACCCCTTGGAAACCTGTAAAAGCATGTAGTTAAGAAGGGAACACATGAGAAAGGATGCATCACAACATGGAAGGAAAGTAAGCTAGCAATCCAAAGTGATGGTTAAACCAACATCACATTTCAGTAAGATTCATACATACATATATAGAAAATAGCTACACAATGCATGTGTATGAAAATAGATACATATATCATTTAGAGTAAACAAGATAGCTGAAATACAATACGTCATATGCATGAAACGTGTTGGCTATGTTATATTAAGAAGTGTAAATTCCAGTCATACTATACAACCATTACCAACCACTAGTTTTGACAGGCGAAACGTTACAGTCACTGCCGCTCGCTCCTCCAAAGAGATATACTAGCTTTGCACATTGGAGAAGCTAAGGCTCGTTACAATATTGTCCAATATTTCTCTAAGATACTCCTATTGGAATCTTGGCTCACCAAAAACCTTTACAATGAGTTATGAGGGAATATTTATAGCAAAGGGTGGGGTGACCCTTGACATTCCCCTTTGTGACCATTCATCTACCCTCATGACTCTTCAACTACTCTATGACTGTTACATTCAACTATCGACACTTGAACTTCCACTTGACAAGACGCTACATGCAATCTACACATGTACCCATGTGAGACAAAATGGCTTGAGTAAGCCATGCAAGACATCACTAACACTCGAACCATTGTGGTGAGACCAACTCTTTGACATTCTCATGATGGTAGACAGTGGCGAGATGATGCCAAGCTTGGTCGTCCATGATGGTGTCCGTGCGCTCAATGGTGACATCTTGCTGAAAGCAAACTCTTGCCTTCGTTGCATCCGGGTACACTAATATGGCTCCTCTGTCCAACTCGTTTGATAGCATGTGCATCATCATCTTGAGTGTGGTTCAGCCAACAACATATTGATGCATAGTGCCTGTATTGATCTCCATGTGTGTTCTGGTGACCATGTGCATCAACTTGTCGAAGTGCATGTTCAGCTCCAATCGGACTTGCTTCTTGTCTTTGCCTCGGTGAGTGTGTCAAATGGGTGGGATCGTATGTGTGCACACAATGACATGCATGCTGCTGAATTCCCTTACATGCAATCAACATCATTGCTCACCTTGTCTGCTCTGTGCTAGCTACTAGGATGGATCTATAACTTGTATGGGCACAATTTCATCCGTCTGTCCATGTTGCGCCCCTTGTTGTGTCTGTTCTTGCTGCAACTCCTTCTCTTGTCTATGCAACTCCTGTTCTTCCTTGAGTTGTTGCTTGAGCACCTCCAACTCCTTCTCCATTTCTCTCTCTTTGCCTTCGTGCAATCCTCTTGTCGCGTCGTCGCCTCATAGCCTCAGTCTCCAAAGTTGGTTTCATCACAAGTGGATCTGCTTGAGCTTGCAACTTTGTTCTGCCTCTGTGCTGTCAACAACCTTCCTCTTGCATTCGTCATGTTCAGGTGTACTGCTGATGGTGCTGCTCATTGTGATGTCATTTCCATTCATATTGATATCCTTGTCCATGAACAACTTGATGCCTTCGTGGATAGGCAAGTTCATAGACACTTGCTCAACTGCATCCCCAAGTGTGCTCTGAACGGTGTCTTCAACTCTGCTCTCCTAGAAATAATTGTACCTATGCTGCTAAGAGATAGGCGAACACCTGTGATACCTGGAGACATAGAAACACTCATGACAAGCAATCTGTCAGTCAAAAACCAAAACAAATTAGAGGACTGATGATCAGATATTGATCCAAGACCTTAATGATAGCTCAAATTTAAAAGTGTTTAAAATAGTGGAGAACCTGAGCGACTAGATAGATCTATTCTTCTTGATTCTGGTGCCACAAACGTTTCGAAAAACCGACATCGTATGAAGGAGTTATTGCAATTTGAAAAGTCTAGTAAACTACAAATTATGGTCATCTGACTAAGATTAATTTTGTTTTAAGCACTAAACCTTTCCTTAAGCGCCTTTCTTAAAAGTGTGAATTAAGCACGTGGGCAGTATTTGGAAAGACGATAAACTGTATCTCGCATGGGCAAAATCTGGTAAATGGTATTTATGAATTCTACGGGATTACCCTTAGCGGTTGACACATAGCACGAGAAAACCACTTTTCTCGCACGCTCTCAGCCTGATATCGGTTGTGAAAGATTTCACGTGATATTGTGCGATAGCCGTTATATTGGATGGGCCACATTGACGGTGGAGATCGTCCAAGATAGTTGGTGAGCGGGTGACACGACAGCCGTTGGATCGGACGGGACAGGTCGACGGTGGAGATCATCTAGGCTAGTTGGTGAGCAGACGACGCGATATTTGTTGGATCTAGAGAAGTGAGATCAATGGTGCAAAGTGAAGTGCTTGGTTTGAGGAAAAGTCAAAGAAGGACTGGCGGTGATTGGTCAAGTTTTGTTAATATTCCACTACTTTAAAGGCTAGAGGATTATCCCTAACCATCAGGATTATACTGCCTCATATGCGCACTAAAAAGTTATTATAATGCTCACCTTTGACGGTCAGCTTGGTGGAGTAACTAAAGAAAAGGCAGAATGCTAATTTTAGCTGGAGTTAGGTGCAGTTCACCAAATTTGGTGGAGTATCCCTAGGGGATATTGCTTAAATGCACTTTAGGAGCAGTTTTCATAAGAAAGCCAAAGAGCCAGAGAGCCAAAGAGAGTGAAACAAGAGGCTAGCTAGGCTAATTGGAGCCTTTTGAAGCCAGTGGAATAGTCCAGAGAAGCTGAAGAAGTAATCTTCATGGAGATTTTCATCAAGGGAGATTTTGGAGCTCAGGGAGCTACTAATACCCATTCTCAGCGAATCAACAATCATTCCTGACTGTAATGAGCCTTTTGAATCCATTGCAGGGATTTGTAGAAGCATTTGAAGACTTCTAAAGGCTGAGGTGCTACAGGGAAGTTTAAGGCAGCCTAGTGCCAACCATGGAGGAAGGCCTAGTTTGGGGATGCAGTGCTCATTTTGAGCAAATGATTAGTCTATTTTGGTGTCTAATATGTGCGAGAGATAGGAGATGAAGTTTTAGTGACAGTTGGATAATTATGAAGGAGTTAGTGCCATCAAGAAGCTCAAGGTAGCTCAGAGTACGGATTGAAGGAATCAAGTCTAAGGAAGCTTAGATTTGTTTGCAGAGTGATGACAACCATGACAGGGATATAGATGGTATTCTAAGCCCATTGGTTTAGTTAAGTAACCTTTGGAGTTAAGTGTGGATCTTGTAAAAGAAACTTTGTCATAATCCCAAAGAGCCAAGTCAAGATGAAAAAAGCTTAAGGAGACGTAGCCCATGATATTCGGGTGAACTCCTAGATTAAATTAATTGTTATGTATGGTTGTTTATTTGCTGCATTATATGTTGTTATATGTGTTTAATATCAACAGAAACAAATGGATTTAAAGCACTTAAATAGTTAAAAGAAAACATACACCTGTGTCAAGTATTTAATTCCGCAAATGTCATATATAAGCTAGATCATTTATTTTTTTAACTGAGTGGGAGGCTCTTGTAAGCATAATCAATTATCAAACCCGCATTTTAAATCAACTGACATGCAACATACCTGTGTGACTGTCTATGAATATTGCGCAATTTTCACGGGGAGGTTGGGAGAATGACTACCAAAACTACACGAGGCACATTCCAGGATGTCAGGAGGTTGACTAACTGCTGGAACTACGCAATGCACAATTTAGCCCGGTCTTTTGAGGACTTAAACTGCGCAATGTGCAATTTTAGTCAGCAGTGACATGCAACCAACAAACATCATTGTGCAGTTTCTGGGGCCAACAAGACATTGCCTCCAAGAATTGCGCAATTCAAGGCTGGAGGTCAATGTTGGGCCAGAATTGCACAATTTCTGGAGGGAAGGCAAAGCCTTCGCTTATGGAAATGTGCAGTGCTAGCCGGGCAAGGCACGGTCCCTGCCAAGGCAGCCCAGACTAGCCAACTAAAAACATGAGAAGCATGAATGCATGATGAGATGAGTGCAAACAAGAGTGAATGATCATACATGCAAACAACAAGTGTAGGATTCAGAAACGGGAAAGCATGCATGTGTGTGAAGCGAGTAGTCACAATGGCAACCGTCCGTGCAAAAATAGTGTCATGCATGCGACAATAGTGAGATGCAAAAGAAAACTAAAATGGTGCTTCTACAAGCTAACATACATCAAAACGACTGCAAGCACTCACTGAAATCAAGTAGACAACACTCACACAAGGCGAAACACAAAAAGCGACAAAAACGTCGCGTAAGACATGAAAAGCAGGCTTACCCCAAAACAGTTGGGCTGAATGTGCCAACGACTCCTAGATGAAATGTGGGATGTCAGAGCTACAAGATCGATGCAAGGAAAGAGCTCAACAACATCTGGTTCAGAAGTTTTGATAAATTCAAGATTATGACACGCATGCCAAAAATCTAGGAAAAGAGACACTTGGCGGGAGGTTTCTGAAATGATCCTTGCATGTAACCTTTAGCTGCTAAAAATAAATCCATGAATCAAGGGATGCCTTTGCATGCTGCCTTGGGGAAAGCAGTCCATGCATGAAAATCAGTTTTGCTTGGTCCCGAAGGGAACCAGTTGTTGAAAAATGTGCAACAAGAAATGTTAAATTTAGAACGTGCTAAAAATAGACCTGCGAAAAATAGCATGTCTAAAAATAGTAGTTTGGCCAGTGAGGTCATTGGCCACATTAGGTGAGAGGTGAAACCACTAAAAATAGAAAGTTCTAAAAATAGAATTTCTGGGTCCCTTCCTATTTATAGCAGTCCCTAGTCTATCTATAGGAAGTAAAATTAATTTTGGTCTTAACAACATTTGGAAATATTAATTAATTAATTCAGTTGAGTTAATTAGTTAAGGAAATTCGAATTTGAAGTCTTTGTGAGCATGCACATGAGTTGTCCCATTGATTGAGGAATTTATCCTTAATTTTCTCCATTGATTGAGGGAATAAGTATGAGTTCTATAATGAGAGAATCAGTTGACTTAGCTCTAACTAGTTAAGTCCAGTTAGATTATTTTAACAAGTTGTTAAAATAATAAAATATAGTTTGTTAATGCTTGCATGCATGTGACAACTATTATTTTAGATAACTGAGGATTCACTCATGGATAAATGTTGCATGTCAGTTCTGTCAGAGACCCAGTTGAGATCAGATGTGGGACAATGTACTATCAGATGCTTGGATATTTCTAGTAAGTATTCATT
>APFE030726623.1:0-42860 GCA_000404065.3 Pinus taeda | reverse complement strand
CTATTGAGCTGATTCTTTTTGTATTGTGAAGAGGATTTCCACTTGATTGATAATACATGGTTGGGGTTTTATGCTAGTGCTTTCCCCTGGATATATCTTATGTTATGTGTGATTATTTCTCTTGATCAGTTATGTATGTTTCTACTTGATGTTGCTCATGAATTCAATTATGCTTCAACTTAATGTTTTATAGAAGTAGAACAAGTATTATGCTTTAGGACATTGCATATATCGGTTTGTTCTACAAGTGAAATTTCTACGTGGTATCAGAGCTAGCTGATTTGTAGAAAAATTCTACATGGTATCAGAGTTAGCCGATTTGTAGAAAAATTCTACATGGTATCAGAGCACAGGTGATCAAGCAAGAACAGTATACTAGCAGGAGGAATTCGAAGTTTCTTATTCTTGATATAGATCTCAAGTTCTTATCACATCTATTTCATTGATGGCGTTCTATAGTTTGAGGCTTGAGTATGCCCTTGATGGTAGCTCAAACTATATAGCTTGGAAGGATTGCATGAGGCAGTTTTGGAAGATAATGTCTTAAGGATTTCATTGATTAAGAAATTCCTAAGCCTACTGACAAGGCTGAGCAGGTGGAATGGAGGAAGTGTGTGGCTAGAGTTAGGAGAATTCTCTTGGAGGGAGTGCAATATCACATTGTCTCGAGCCTCCATGGGAAGGAAACTCTGCATGCAATGTGGAAAATAATGAAAGATTTATATCAGAATAGCAGTGATTAGAGGAAGCTGGCACTGAAGGACAAACTTCAAAAGATAAAGTGTGGAAGGGATGAGACGATCTCTATGTATTTGACCAAGCTCATCACATGCATGGATGAGCTTGCAAGTGTAGGAGTCGTGACATTGGATGAGGATATGGTGAGTCTAGCACTCCTTGGCCTTCCTAAGAGCTGGCATAGCTACCAAGACTCGGTGAATGGAAGGGAGAAACTACCAGATTGGGAACGAATATGGTCAGATTTGATGCAGGAGGAGATCATACGGAGCACCAGAGACAGTTCTTCGTCCATGCATGATGAGGAGAATTGTGCCTTAGCGAGTAAGGTGAAGAAGGGGAAGGAGAAGGTTTCTCTTTTTGAATCCAATTCTTCCAATGATGGGAAGAAGGTTGACAAATCAAAAGTGTGATGCTTTCATTGTCAAGAGGTGGGCCATTTTGCTGCAAATTGTCCACGGAGGAAATCCAAGAAGGGATCCAGGGAAGGATCTGAAGGTGAGGCACTTGCTTCACAGTTTGAGTTGGATCTCACACTCTTCACATGCATGGTTTCATCCATGGTGGGAAGTGGCTAGTTTCTTGGTAGTGGAGCTTCTTTCCACATGATCGGTGACAAGAGTTTGTTTAGTACTTTGGAGGATAAAGATCTCTAGATACTCATAGCGATGGGTAATGATGAGAAGTATAATGTCTCAGGTGTAGGCACGGTTATTTTTCAAAGGGAGCATGGATCTCACCTTACCTTGACTGATGTCAAGTATGTACCAAGACTGAAGAGAAACTTGGTGTCGATCGTGATGCTGGAAGACAGAGGCTATGATGTAGTCTTCAGTAAGGGAAAGGTTTTCCTTAGACACATCATCACTAGATAGGTGAAGTAGATTGGTTCACGGGTCAAGAACCTGTATGCTTTTGAGGTTCAAGATGCATGCAAAACCTTCAGTAGCAAGGCAACTGATAGAGACTTGGTGCTTGAGAGGGAGGATATATTACCTATCAACATGCAGAGCCAAAAGAAGTCTCAGACGATTGTGGAGAACCCACAATTGGTGCAGCAGCTTGAGGAGGTTATGGAGCAGACACAACAGAGGAAGCTGAGTGGAGATCGAGTAGAGACATCTACTCATGCAGAGACCTCCAGTAGGGGGAAACATCGAGCCAAGTGAACAAAGGGATCAGATGTAGCCATACCTCCAGGTAGGAGGTGGGGCGATATAGAGTGATCGTCCCAAGGAGGAGGGGCAAGATCCTTGAGGTACCCAACCTCTTGGATGAGACCTTGCTATAGGAGCCCCGATGTGGAGTAGAAGGAACTGACTGATTGGGTAGAGATAGATGCGGATGGAGCGACAGAGAGAGCGATAGTGCTGGGAATCCTAGGAGAGCGCATAGCTAGCAGACTGCAGCAATGCGAGAGGCACAAGTGTTTTGCACAGTGCTAGGCAGCACAGAGAGGTGTGCAATGGTGCAAGATGCATGGAGATGTTGCAGTAGCACAGATGTCAGAGAGCGAGCACTTATCAGTAGCAGGTAGAGCTTTAGCATCAGAGTATGTTCCTAGCCCAACAGAGTGGTCAGTTGGGAGTGTTTTTGTTCCAAGTGTTGTTGGAGAAAGTGACAAGGTAGATGTGTTGCATGCAGAACATTCCAAAGCTATAGGATTGGGTTCGAGAGAAAGCCTTTCTTATTGAGAGGGAGTGTTGAAAAATGTGCAACAAGAAATGTTAAATTTAGAATGTGCTAAAAATAGCATGTCTAAAAATAGTAGTTTGGCCAATGAGGTCATTGGCCACATTAGGTGAGAAGTGAAACTGATAAAAATAGAAAGTTCTAAAAATAGCATTTCTAGGCCCCTTCCTATTTATTGCAGTCCCTAGTCTATCTATAGGAAGTAAAATTAATTTTGGTCTTAACAGAAGTTGGAATTATTAATTAATTAATTCAGTTGAGTTACTAGTTAAGAAAATTCAAATTTGAAGTCTTTGTGAGCATGCACATGAGTTTTCCCACTAATTGAGGAATTTATCCTTAATTTCCTCCACTGATTGAGGGAATAAGTATGAGTTCTATAGTGAGAGAATCGGTTGACTTAGTTCTAACTAGTCAAGTCCAGTTTGATTATTTTAACAAGTTGTTAAAATAATAAAATATAGTTTGTTAATGCTTGCATGCATGTGACAACTATTATTTTAGATAACTGAGAATTCACTCATGGATAACTGTTACGTGTCAGTTCTGTTAGAGACCCAGTTGAGATCAGATGTGGGACAGTGTACTATCAGATGCTAGGATATTTCTAGTAAGTATTCCTCGCATGAGGAAGAAATCTATTTTCTTCTATGACTACGTAGGTGGACCTGAGGTGATAGTAGGTATGATTAGGCCAATTTCAGCCTATATAATAAGGCCTAGGTAGTCCATGATTTTCATCTTCTGATTGAAGATCATCATGATCTTTTGATTATAGAGAGAGCAGGATAGTTATTGAACTGATTCTTTTTGTATTGTGAAGAGGATTTCCACTTGATTGATAATACATGGTTGGGGTTTTATGCTAGTGCTTTCCCTTGGATATATCTTGTGTTATGTGTGATTATTTCTCTTGATCAATTATGCATGTTTCTACTTGATGTTGCTCATGAATTTGATTATGCTTCCGCTTAATGTTTTGTATAAGTAGAACAAGTATTATGCTTTAGGACATTGCATATATCGGTTTGTTCTACAGGTGAAATTTCTACATGGTATCAGAGCTAGCTGATTTGTAGAAAAATTATACACCGGTCAACTTGAAGGCAAATGCATCAGTCTGCAAGCCTGGGATGAAATCTGCACAGTTTCCTGGCTGAGAAAAGATGGTTGTCCCAGAGGGATTGCGCAATTTATGGGAGGAATAGGTAATTGTCTCCCAGGATTGCGCAATTTCTAGGTTGAGCAGCTGTCTTGGGTCAGACCTAGCAATTTTCTCAAGGAAGCTTGTCTAACTATATTGCGCAAATTCTCAGTTGAGCATATGCCATGGGTTAAACCTCGCAATTTTCTGAAGGAAGCATGTGTGAATATATTGCACAATTTCTAAGCTGAGCAATGATCTTGGGTCAAACCTTGTAATTTTCTCAAGGAAGCCTGTCTGACTGTATGCACAATTTCTAGGCTGAGCAGCTGTCTTGGGATGAATTGCGCAATTTTTGAGAGGAATATTGTTAGGAAGAGTTGCGCAATTGTGGAACCCAACTGGGTTTGCGCAATTTCTGGAGGGAAGGTTGGTTCCCCTTCAGAATTGCGCAATTCCCAGAGGGAGATTCTCAACCAGCATCTGAAACTGAGTCTGGAAAGCAGCCTATAAAGGGATTGAAACAAACTTGCATGCACGAGCTGGCAAGACTCTATTAAATAGCTAAAGTTGATGTGCGTGACAGTGCAAGACATGCTGCTGAGGATGGTCGGTAGGGAGGCTCCAAAACGAACCTAAGCAAAAATTTTGGAGGGTGGTTGTAGCCGCTACAACTGAATCTTGGATCCTAAAACAAACAATGAAAAGGCCATATTAGGGTCTTTTATAATTGGATCTCTGTACCACCACCATGAGATAAGGTTGCAAGAAAGAAAGACCTAGACTAGGAAGACTTGCCACAAATGGCATCCAAAAAATGTCATGAAAAGGCAAAATGTCTAAGACAAGAAACATTAAATGCAAAACAAACAAGCAACTAGAAAGAGGAAATAGTGAGATAATGTGGAAGTGCAAAAGTGGATCCTATTTAAAGAAATATACAAAATGTAAAATAATGATCTATGCTTAGACCTTAATGTTGGACACTAATAGCGGAGAGGAAATTTGGAAGGAAAATGCACAAGGGGAGTGATCCTTATTTATGCAGGAACAAAATGAAATACAAATTTAAATAGAAACAAAGAGCTACAATGAAAATTGAGCTTCAATTCATTAATAACAAAAATACAGAAAATTGTTTACATGCAAAATGGAAACAAACTAGCTCAGGTGATGGTAACTTATCTATGAGAAAAGATGTGGAAGCTAGATGCTTATGAACTATATTAGAATGAAGCTTGCATGCTTTTTTATTAACCAAAAATAAGGGAAAACCCCAAACATTCAAAAACCTAACCCTAGGATATGAAGCGCCAAAAGTTCGTGGGGCTAGTTGAGGTTAGTTGGAACACTAGCTTCCCAGGGTCGTAACTTTTGCATACAATCTCCATTTGACACATATGATACCTCATTAGAAATATCTATCATTGGACTACAATTTTTTATTGCAATGCCTATTTGTAGAGATTATTTTTCCCATTTTCCAAAAAACAATTGCTCAAGGCCTCAAAATGGCTCCAGAAGTTCAATACCAGAAAAAACTGGCAAAAATAGTAAAGTGTGCTATAATTAAGGAAACTAAAAGAAACAGTGTTGGTGGTCCAAGTGGAATAGGCAGGTGGTCGCTAATATCCACCTATATTAGTCCTCCCTCCTTAGGAAGAAATGGTCCCCATTACATTGATTGCCTCCATTAGATGGGGAAATTTTTGTTGAACTTGGTCCTTGATGAGCCACTTTCCCTAGTGCAAGAGCTGGCCAACTTTGACAACTCGATACAGTTGGATTCTCTATTTGTGAGTGTCCTTGATATGTGTGTCCATGATCCAATCAGTCATGGCTTGTTTAATGCAGTTTGGGTTGAGCTCTATTGGTATCAACTGCTTAGCAATGTATGATGTGTCCAACAATGGTGGAAAGTATGGTTGAAGTTGGTCCACATTGAATACGGAGTGCAAGACAAGGAATGGAGGGATATTGAGATTGAAAGAATTATTTCCCACAACCTCAGTGATGGTGTAAGGCCCATATTGAAGTGGGTGAAGCTTATCATGGGTTCCAACAAGGAATTATTTATGAAGATGTAACCAAAATTTGTCACCATCATGAAACTTGTGGGGCACCTGATGTTGATCATGTAGTTGTTTGTATTTGGCATTGAATTTCTCCAATATTTCATGAACCTGTTGGTGGATGTCCCAAATGCGCTCAATAAACCTGGTGGCTTTATCAACCTCAGATTGAACATGGGAAGATTCTTCCTATGTAGTTGCAAAAGGTAGTGCAACATCAAGGGGACATTATGGATGAAATCGCAGGCCCACTTCAAAGGGTTTGTGGTCAATTGAGCTATGGAGATCTCTGTTATAGCTATGTTTCATATAAGGAATACTCTCATCTCATGTGCTTAGAGTTGTACATGCATAGTATGTACACAATCATCCTATTGATGACCTCCATCTGGCTATCATTCTAGGGGTGGAATGTAGTTGACTTGGTGAGATTGGTGTCCAACAATGACCAAAGGCTTGACCAAAATGTGTTTAGGAACTTCTTATCCTGATCTGAAATAATGGTCTGCGGGATCCAAAAATGTACCCACACTTGTTCAAAGAAGATTTTGGCACTGGACTTTGTTGTGATACTCTTCTTATAGGCAACCAATATGGCCATCTTAGAAAATTTATCGACAACCACAAATACACAGTGGTTTTCATGCTTGGTAGAAGGAAGGCCAAACATATAGTTCATGGATATGGATTCCCAAGGTCGGCTAGGAGTAGGAAGAGGAGTATACAAACCTTGCTTCATAATTCTTGGCTTGGTAATGGCACAAGTAGTGTAGGATCTGATGTATTTTTTGGAGATTTGGCTAATAAAAATACTTTTGTAGTATAACCATACCTTTCCCCACACCAAAGTTTCCTGTGACCCTATTGTAGTATGCCTCCCAAATCATCTTGGCACGCTCGCTTGAAGGAATAAAAAGGTGGCCCAATTACCATAATAATGCATCCTGGATTTGGAAGTCTGTGACTTGCTTTCCCTCCAATAGCATTTGGTATGTGGTGCCAAAATCTGGATCATTTTTATATAGTTTCATCCATCCAGAGGTCTCATGGCCACAAGAGTTGAGAACACTTATCAGTGATGCAAGCGGGGGCCAACTGAGGCAATCTGTAACATGATTGGTGCCACCCTTCTTATATTTAATATTCAAATGGAATTTTTGCATATATGTGGACCACTTCTGATGGCGATCGTTTTTCAACTTTCCTTTCATTTGTATAAACTACAGGGGTAGGTGATCTATGTGGATGACTGTCTCCTTCCCCATAATGTAATGTTTCCATTGTCAGAAAGCCTACACGGTGGAATACATCTCCTTATCATAGGTGGGGTATTTCTGAATTGTGTCGAAAGTTTTCTAACTATGTTAGGCCACCAGATGCCCTTGCTGGGTGAGAAATTCATCAATAACATAGTCAAAGGCATTTGTCTCAATTTCAAATGGTTAATGCAAGTATGGCAATGTGAGTATTGGTATCGAGTAGAGGTTGTGATTCAACTCAACAAATGCCTTTTGTTGGGACTCGGACTAGAAAAACTTTGCTTTCACTCCACCCTTAGTAACTTGACTCAAAGGCCAAGTGATATGAGAGAATCCCAACATAGAACTTAGATAAAAATCGGCAAGGCCTAAAAAGTTGCGAAGCTCTGCTAGAGTGATTGGGGCTAGCCAATCCCAAATGACATGGATATTCACCGGATCCACATGCACACCTTTCTTGTCAATGATGTAACCCATATATTGGACCTGGCTCATGTCAAAGGTGCATTTCTCCAAGTTGGCACATAGTTTGTGTTGGCGTAGGGTTTGAAGGACATGTCCAATGTGTTGCAAGTGCTCTTCCCAACTCTTGTCGAAGATGAGGATGTCGTCTAGACATACAACCATAAACGAGTTGTTAAAGGGCCACAAGATGTCATCCATCAACCTCATAAAAGTTGCAGGGGCATTTGTCAACTTGAAAGGCATGCTCAACCACTCAAAAAGGCCCTCTTTGCATTTGAAGGTGGTCTTCCATACATTTGTGGATTCCATATGAACCTGGTGATAGCTAGACATTAAATCGATCTTGTTGAAATACTTGGCCCCTTTGAGCTGGTCAGGAAGGTCATAAATACGTGGGATTGAATATATATTCCTGACAGTGATTTTATTTAGTGCCTTATAATCAATGCAGAGTCTCCAGGTCCCATCCTTCTTCTGTACAAATACAATAGGGCTCCCACAAGTTGAGGAACTTGGTCGCATGTCCCCTTTTTGTAGAAACTCATGGATTTTCCACTTGATTTCTTCATTTTCCAAAATAGAGCGATGGTGTATCGACCCATTGGATAGAGGTGCTCCAGGAATCATATCGGTCGAATGCTTAACCTGACAATGTGAATGTAACCCTATGGGTGAGGAGAAGATGTCCTTGTATTCTTCCATGGCCTTATCCATCTGCTTTTGATGTGTGATGGAACCCTTCATAGGGGGTCATGGATGTGGACACGATCTTTCCCTTACTTGGAGAATGAATAAAAAATAAAACAAATTTCTCGGTCTGGGAGATGATATTATTGTATTTCTTAGTAGAGATCAAAGAGATAGTGGTAGGCAGTGCTACCTCCGATATCCTTATAACTTACTGCCCAAAGTAATAATAATAGTGTGAGGCCTTGACTCATACACAACATGATGCTTCCACAAGTATGGTTGGCCTAATAGTACATCAAAAACTTAAAGAGGATCAATGTCACACAGTAACTCATCCGTGAAGGGTTTGATGATGTAGGGAAGGCGACACTGTTAGTTGTCGCAGAGATCCCATCCTTGGTGGAGCCACCTGATGGTGTATGGTTGCGGGTGTGGTGTGGTTGATAGGCCCAACCGCTTAATGACCTCTGTTGATATAAGGTTATTTTGGATCTCTTTGTCGACAATGAACAGTAGTCGAGACCCCTTCACCCATATTTGTGAGTGGAAGAGATTCCCCCCTTCCTCTGTATCTTTGGGCTCAATATTCTAGATCTTGGTGGTGGAAACGATGGTGTTGGGATTTGCATCAATAATTTACTTCCCTTTCTCATGTTCTAACCCAGAGTCAAAACATGCATATGACTATGAAGCCTTCAGCTCAGCCACTAATGATTGCTTGGCTCAACACTCACTTGTGTTGTGAGTGGGGCTCTTATGGAACTCACACCACTTTCCTATGTCCTTCTTTGTCTTGTGGTGTTGTTCTTTGATTGCAGCCTCGATGGATTTTCTTGGGTCACCTCGCCTTGGTTTTGTCTTTTTTTTTTTGTGGTTTGGGGGCGTCTTTCCCTTGCTTTGGGTTCGTATATCCAAAGTATCACTTCTTCTATTTAAATTTTTTCTTGATCTTGACAACATATTGATAGGCGGTGCCAAGCAAGGATAGGTCAAGTAAATCCATCTCTTCCTAGATGTATTTGTGTAGAAAGTCACGGTACTTGAGTACCATATGTTGCTCAGTATCCTTGATACCTAACTTCATGCGAAGGGTATGAAAAATATTTGTGAACTTCAACACATCTTGGTCCCTTACCTACCATAGTATGGTCCATTTTATGTACTTATCTTCATAGCTCCTAATAGGGTCATATTGTTCATTGATGGTGTCTCAGAAATAATTCCAAGTGGCTGCAACTGAAAATAGGGAGGGTTCCCTCTCTCGTCCCTTTGATCACAATAGGTTTCCCACCATTCCTTGATGTGGGCGTCAGCTTTGAGGAGTGCAAAAGTAATATTTTCCCTATTAGAAAAATTATGAACCAAAAAATATTCTTCCAACAGATTTAACCATTTATCTATGGCATATGCATCTATCTACCATTAAAATATGGGGATGTCAAAGTTGACTTGTACCTTAAAGGGACTAGCACCTTTAGGGTGATTGTTGGATGAAGATGTGTTGCTTGTGGGCATCTGCCGAAGGATCTAGGCAAAGTTGTCCATTATCTCATTCCTTTGTCGCTCGAGGGCTTATTCAAGAAATATTTTGAAAGGATCTCCTACTCCCTCATCTTTATTTTCTTCTGCCATAGGAGCTCGTTAGGGTCAGCGAGGTTGGTCTTGCAAAGTTTTAACCAATTCAATCCCTAACTCATTATACCCCTGACCTCGTTGGGGACATGCACAAAAAAAAATAGAGAAAGAGTAGATTGCTCTGATACCTTTGATCCAGATTTATGAAGGAATGAAATGGAATACAAATTTAAATAGAAACGCAGAGCTATAACAAAAACTGAACTTCAATTCATTAACAACAAAATGCTAAAAAATGTTTACATGCAGAATGGAAACAAACTAGCTCGGGCGATTGTAACTTATCTCTGAGAAGAGATGTGGTGGCTACATGCCTCTAAATTGTGTTACAATGAGCCTTGTGGGCCTTTTTATTATTGAGAAACAAGGAAAAACCCCAAACATCCAAAAATCTAACCCTAAGAGATGAATTGCCAAAAGTTTGTGGTCCCCATTGTGGTTAGTTGGTACACCAACCTCCCGATGTCATAACTTTGGCATACGACCTTCGTTTGATGCATACAATACCTCCTTATAAATATCTATCTGAGGCTTGTAAATTTCAACTGCAAACCCCTGGCACATACTACGAGTTAGTTTGTTTTCCAAAAAAAGGTCGATGAGGGCCTCAAAACGGCTCTGGAAGTTCAAGACCTGAAAATTTGTCAAAATATTAAATTGTGATACAATTAAGGAAAATGAAAGAAACAGTGATGAGGGTCTAATTGGAATAGGTAGGTGGCCACCAATATCCACCTGGATCACAGAGTGAATCTTAGATCTTAAAACAAACAATGAAAAGGCCATATTAGGGTCTTCTAGAATTGGATCCCCATACCACCACCATGATAAGGTTGCAAGGAAGAAAGACCTAGACTAGGAACACTTGCCACAAAAAGCATCCAAAAAATGTCATGAAAAGGCAAAATTTCTAAGACAAGCAACATTAAACGCAAATCAAACAAGAAACAATAAAGAGGAAATAGTGAGACTAAGACAGAGCTACAACTAAGACAATCATGTGATTTAATAATTAATGTTTCAATTAGAAAAATTAAACACTAGAGTAGAGAATTTTTTTGTCCTCAATGTGATATCCTTCTCCACCAATATGATGTACAAGAAAATAGAAAAATGCTTAATAATATCCCTTGCCACATAATGTGGTGATATAAGATGTTTGGCCCTAACTTTATATTCACCCAACACCTATTTATAAATTAGTTTATAGTTTGTGAACTATGCAATTTTGTTGACCCTATGTGTCTTTGTTGGCACATGCCTTATATGAGTGCATGGTAATATTTCCCATTTTTTATGCTATTTTTTTGTTCATTAGGCTCATTGTTATTTAAACCTCTCAAACCCAACGGTCACAAAAGATGAACGCAATTACAACTTTCCCATATTTCTAAGGAGAGCTAATGTACAACCACCATAGTTTTACCATTTTTGTTGTATGAAGAAATAACAAACATTAGTTATCCTTCTACAATATTTTTTTGTCTCCATACCTCCTAGATGTAAGCCATCAATGATTCTCTACCCATCATCTTAATCTTGAGGCATGCCTTAGAAGTTATCCTCTAATTCCCATAGAGATTAGTTAAGGTTATCTCCAATATCAACCATTCTTTATCTTTGATGATTCCAAAAGGGGTTGGTATACTAATATTTAACTATTCTCTAAAATTTTAAAGAGATGATACATTTGGAATGAAAAAAAAAAAGTTGAAATCTTAAATTTTTTAAAACACTAGCAAGGTATAAACATCGATATCCTCTCCCCTCTTATACACAATTTTTGTTACTCTCTTCTCCCCTCATTGGAGTGGTGGGACATTGATCCTTTTCAAGGTGTTTTGTTTTTATATTTATTTAACATTATATTCAAGCGAAATATATATACTTTTGATTAAATAATCTCATTTTTGTACTCTTTGTTCATCCATAAATAGGCTTTTCAACCATATTTATTCCACCTTTTATGGCATGTATGTTGACCTTTATTATGACGAATAATATGACCTATATTTTTCACCATGTGTGCAATGGGTTAGTAATAGCCACTAATCATTATGAAAATATGTTTGCAATTATTTCATGTGCTAAAATTGACAAAAACATGATAAATATTTCAACTGTAAAAGAGGAATAAATAATAGTCATTGATAAAGATAAAAAAAATTAGGCTCATGGTGTAGTTCCTTCTCATTTTCTTCTTCTATATTTATAGCCCCTCCCTTTTCCACCTCCTCTTCTCCTTTTCCTCTATCTTTCTCTTCTTATTCTCTCTTTCATTCTTCTTCATGCTTCTATTCCTCTTCCTTTTTCCATTTCTCACCTTATGCTTATTCCTAATCCTCTCCTTCCTCTTCTCTTTCCCTCCTCATCTTCTTCACCATCATCCCAGTTCCTCTTCTTCATCCCCACCCTCCTAGTCATTGAGAAAGGTCCAAAAGATAGGCTCATGGTGTAGTGCCTCCTCATTTTTTTTCTTCATATTTTTCTAATCCCTCCCTTTCCCCCCTCCATTTTAAATCTTTCTCTCCTTATGCTTCTTCCTACACCTTTCATTTTCCTTTTCATCCTCTTCTTCTTCTCCACTGTTACTTCTTCCTCTTTTTCCTACCTACAATATTACTCCTCCTCCTCTTCCTCATTTTCATGTATGTCTTATCATTTTCCCTCTTTTCATATTTCTCTTCCACTTCCTTCCCCTCCTCCTCCCCTATGACTCCCCTACATCAAGCCCCCATATCTACCTCCTTTTATTCCAACAAGGTGACCACAAGCACCACTAGTGCACTTGAGTATACAATTATTGTAATATAATCGGCATGAAACACATCGATGAAAAGATCTATATGAGTCTCTATAATTCAAACTCGGACTCCCTTGCAAAATTCCTATAGTCAGTTGCACCAATATACTTGAGTCTTGAAAGTTGATTTCATACATATCACTTGAAATCAAACTAATATAAAACAACAATTTACAAAATATGAGATAAATATATTGATTCATTTACAATATGGTTCCATCATCCATTCTACCTAAATGGATTGGATATGCTACATAAATGTTTAATATGCACATTTTAATGAAAATATTACATACAATTACTTCATGAAACAAAAAGTATAGTTTAGTTACACAATCATACATCCTGCTTATAAAAATCCATCTCTTCTTTTTAGTCTAATATTGTTGGAAATATCAACAATACTAAGGGAGGGGGATGAATTAGTATTGAGCACCTTTACGACTTTTTACTTCATTAACAATCAATAAACCAGTGTGAAAAAGATCACCAATAAGAGAACATTAAATATACATGAAAAATTATCTATGTAGTTTCAATTTGTTTACAAGCTTCAACTTGAAGAAGGCTACAACCCCCAATTATTTACCATCCACTATTGGAAGGAACTAAAACCCTTGATTATTTACCAACCACTACTAGAAGGAGGCAACAACTTCCTGAAGGAAGCTACAACTTCCTTCCCTTGCACCACCCTACCACCCTTAAGATAAAAATCAAAAGAAGAAAGTGTGGGCTCCCATACTAGGTATAATGAACCATTTACAATAGCATTCGATCATTGACAATTATCCTTACTATTGTCTCTCATATTTGGTTACCTTCGATATAATTTTCTTAGCTGCTACTTCAAAAATAAATCTCTGGCACATACTTAGTTTTACATTAATTGGAAGAGGTTATATCATACCACATTAGAGGATTAAACCTTGATCTTTCTTATGGTATTGCTTCAAATGAATGTTGAGAATTAATCATTAGGCTACCCTATACTTATGTTCTTGGACTGCAAATCAACATTGGCTTCTTTATGGCGAAAATTCAGCCCCTTTCTTGTGAGCTTATGCAGGCATAAATCTACTTCCTCTTGCATCCTAATAGGGTTGTTTCAACCTCCTTCTATGGTCTCAATATAATTCTCTCTATGCTAAAACTCGGCCTAAACTGGCCTCTATAATGTGGCCCACACAGAGCTCGGTCTGGGCATATATTTTGTTTCTTTGCTTCAGACATGGCCTCAAAAATGGCTTAAAATTTTGGTCTCCGACCTAATGAATCACAACAAAAAAATAAGGAATTAAACCAAAACAATCCTACTTCAAAAGACAACCTCATCAAGGATTTCTTCATGTTGTCAAAGATCATAACATACCTTATCTTTTAACATTGATCACTACTCTTCATCTCTTGATATTTCCTTCTTTTATCCTCAAACTCCTCCTAAGATGTTCTGAGTTCAAATGCCTAAATTCCTTGCTTTAAATGCCAACATCTAGGATATATATATATACTATTTTGAGGAAGGCCTAACTTAGGTCCAACCTGCCCACAAAAATACAAGATTTTATTATGCAGTAAACCTTTTATCAGGTTGACCAACAAAGGAGGCTTAGAGAATTTTATAAAATTAATTTTTTTGTCCTTCAATATACTTTCTTTCAAGATCGACTTGGTCAATGGACATGGGGAATATTTGATTATAATCTAGACCTTGTTCATGGGGATACATTGCAATTTTAAGACCATGGATTCTTGGGGAATGAATTGGAGATACACACATCCATTTGCGGCATCAAAATTCAAACTTTAATATCTCTTCAACTAAGAGGACCCACAAAGAATCCAACCTATCACAAGAAATGGCTTAGTGAGGGATATAAATATAGGGTGGTATTGTACCCAATTATACTAAATTTTGCATAAATACCATCAAAAAAATACATCATATCAATGTCCCATTCGCCCTTTGACAAAAATCAAAATTTATTCCAAAAATATCCCCCTTTGTCATTGATGTCAATACTCATGCTCCCCCTATCTTCATGCTCCATTTTTGTCAATGCTTCACTTCTTTCTCTCTCCCTTTGAAAATAATGGAAAATTGTGACTTATTTCTTTGGGGTTTCTCCCCCTGAATATATGGCACTCAACAGGACTTTTTTCTTCTACCCTTCTTTACTGTCCCTAAGGCACTTTTTCTTTCTTGTAATTTTTTTTTCTCTACTTGGTCTAGGATGTATATATAGTTTGGTATTCTTGTAGTTGTTGCAACCAATCTTCCTGAGTCTTCTTCTATGATTCCGCATTTCTGGGAATCAAACAAGAGATTATACCCTTGATCACACATTTTGTTGACATTGAGAAAATTGTGCTTCAAATCCTTAACCAGTAAAACATTTCTTGCTTTTACATGTTCACAATACCTTAACAAAGGAGTTATCTCCAAATGTAACACTACCACTTTTTCTCTTTAGCCTAAAAAAATTGTTTTGATCTATGTGTCAAGCACCCACTATCTATGTACCATTCATATTATTTATCTTCAACGATCAATGCTAGATTGAAATCTTCCATCTTTTTATTTTTCCCATATCATAGCAGGCTTCTCTATATTCATGGTTTAAGCATTTTATTTTATAAGAATGAAATCATGTGCCTTGTGACAAAGATTAATGCACTTGTAGCATACAATGTTCTAATTCATTATTGGTTCAAATGGGTTGTATTTTATGTTAGGAGATCCATGAACATTTCTTGATCTATGGCCATTTCTTGCAAATCCATAATCATTCCTACCCCTTGCATAATTGCATTTTTTTTTATAATGAATTGCTTTATGCCCAAAATTTATGCAAGAGTGACTATGAATGAGATTTTCCATGCCTTGGAAACTAAGATGATCTTCTAAATCTGTTTTGTCTTGGAGTTGGTTCAATCCATCATTGATCCTTATCCCTGATTTCATTGTTGTATTGTCTATGATGAGTGTTCTTGGAAATATCAACATAATTTCTTAACTCCTTTTTGTTTTATTCCTTCAGATGCTTAGAGCTTGTTTCCTTTTTGCTTGAAGATACACTTGTATAGCCAATACATGTTTTATCACCTGGTGATCTTTGATAATTGAGAATGTTATCCGACACTAACAAGTTGTTTAAGTTTTTATTGAGCTTATTAATTTCAATCCTCAATGACACAATTTCCTCTTCAAGCTTCTTACAATATTCTTCGTTCTTCTTTGTGTATATCTTCATTACTTCCTCAATTATTTTTTCTTCTTCAAGTTGGAACTTCAAAGAGATATTTTCTTCACCATGTTTTTCAAGTAAGCTTTTCAATTCTCTAGTTTTTTTCTAAGCTTGTCATTTCCTTTTTCATTATCCTTCAATTTTTCTTAGAGATCTTCATCTTCCTATTCAATTTGTAAATCATTTATGAGTCCCCAAAAATAATCTATTTTCATGTTTGATTCTTTTGTTTCTTCATCTGAATCAATGACCTCTTCATCATGATCATTATTTTGGGTTTCTCGAGTTATGAAGAGAACTTCTCTTGCCTCCCCTTCTTTTGTATCACTTTCATCTGGAGAATTGTCGTCTTCTTTAGAATAAATATTTTTCTTGTGGAAGCTCTTATTTTCCCCAAAAGTACGTCTCTTAGGATAATGACTTATTCTTCCACAATTGAAACATTTAAAGGGTAACTTACCTTTGTGTTTTCTAGTTCCCTTCTTGAGCTTCCTAACGAAATTTGCTTCTTCTTCATTTGATCCATCACATAGTGTTCCTTCTACCTTTATTTCCTTGTTACTTATCTTCTTCATGGCTTTAAAATTTGCTTCTCTATTTGATTGTCCAACTTATGTTTCTATTCTCATTTTGTATGTTGTAAGGGTGCCATGTAATTCATCCATTGCCATTTTGTTCAAATCCCTGCTTTCTTTTATGGTAGATACCTTGGCATCGTATCTCAAAGGAAGTGATCTTAGCACTTTTTGTACAATCAAGGATTCTTTTTATTCTTCTCGTAATCCTCTTATGGCATTGACAATTTCATCTACTCTCAGTATATAGGCTGCAATATTTTTTTGTTTCATCCATTTTTAGATTTTCAAATTGTGGTCTATGTCATTGAAGTTTAACCTATTTTAATTTACCATCACCTTCATAAATATTTTTAAGTTTATCTCAAATATCTATTGAGGTGGTGAATGTCATCACCTTGGTCTTAATAATTCTTGACAATCTACTTATGATGGCATGAAAATCCTTTGAATTACAGCCAAACAATTTCTTCTCATTAAGATCAATTGGAGGATATTTTGGACTTTTTTATCCATTAACAATGGAGATCCAAACATCCACTCCTCAAGCATCCAAGTAGGTTTTCATGCTATTTCTCCATAATTGGTTGTCATTTCCATCAAATACCTAAATTTTTATTGAAGAGATTCTTTCCATTTGATCCATATATGTTCACAATCTTCCCTCCAGTGATTAGACTATTTTAAGGGTAACCCGCTCTATTACCAATTGTTGGAAATATAAACAATAGTGGGGAGGGAGGGGGGGCGAATAATTATTGAGAACCTTTAGGACTTTTTACTCCATTAACAATCAATAAGCCAGAGTGCAAATGATCATCAATGAGAGAATATCAAATGTACATGAAAACTGATCTGTGTAGTTTCAATTTGTTTACGAGATCAACTTGAAGGAGGCTACAACCCAGGATTATTTACCAACCACTGTTGGAAAGAGATACAACCCCTAATTATTTAACAACCACTACTAGAAGGAGACAACAACCTCCTAAAGGAATCTACAACTTCCTTCCCTAGCACCACACTACCACCCTTAAGATAAAAATTAGAAGAAGAAAAAGTGGGCTCTCGTACCAAGGATAATGACCCACTTACAATAGCAATTTATCATTGACAATTCACCTTACTATCATCTCTTATATTTGGTTACCTTCAATATAATCGTCTTAACTACTACTTCAAAAAGAAAGCTCTGGCACATACCTCAGTTTTTACATCAATTGAAAGAGGTTAAATCACACTAGAGTAGAGGATTAAGCCTTAATCTTGCTCATGGTATTACTTCAAATGAATGTTACAATTTAATCATTAGGTTTTCCCTCTACTTCTCATGTTGGATTGCAAATCAAAAATGGCTTCTCTATGGCCAAAAATCATTCCCTTTCCTATGAGCCTATACAGACATAAATATGCTTCCTCCTGTGTCCCAGTAGGCCTATTTTGAGCTCCTTTTGTGGTCTCACAAAAATTATCTTTGTGATAAAAATTGAATTAAACTGGACTTTGTCTTGCGGCCCACATAGAGCTCAGTCTGGGCATATATTTGGTTTCCTTTCTTTAGATGTGGCCTAAAAAATGGCTCAAAATTCAGTCTCAAGCCTAGTGAATTACAATAAGAAAATAAGGAATAAAACAAAAACAATTTGTGCTTAAGAAGAAAACCTCAGCAAGGATTTTTCAGTCTATTGTCAAAGATCAGAAAATAGCTTGTCTTTTAACCTTCATCATTTTTCTTCATGTCTTGGTATTTCTCCTTCTTTTAGCCTTGGACTACTCCTAAGATGTTCTAATTTTATATGCTTGGATTCCTTGCTTGGAATTCCCATGGATAGCATATATATATATATATATATATATATATATATATATATATATATATATATTATATATATATATATATAATATATTATACCACTAGCAAAGGAGGATTAAAGCATTTTAAAAATGATGTTATTGTCTTTCAAGATAATTTCATTCAAGGTTGACTCAGACGATGGAATTGGGGTAGATTTGATTAAAATATAGACCTTTTTCAAGGGGAAACATTACAACTTTAATACCATGGATTCTTGGTGCATGAACTGGAGATACACCCATCCATTTATGGCATCAAGCTTCAAACTTTAATATTTCTTCAACGAAGAGGACCCACAAAGTATGCAACCTATCACATGAAATTGCTTGATGAGGGTTATTAATCTAGGGTGGTCTTGTACCTAATTTTACTGACTTGTGCATGCATATCATCAAATAAATACATCATATCAACGGCTCATTCAACCTTTGAAATTAATGACAACTTCTTCCAACAGCTACAATGCATTATAGTTGAATATACTAGAACAAGAAAAGGAACCACCACTCAAGTTGCTAAGTAGTTATTGTTTTGATACCCCCTATCTAAGATTTAAGCACAAGAATTTTCCCCCACAATCTTAACTAATTTTACTGGGATTGTCATGGCCTTTCAATTTCCCAAGGATTTAAGCCTTCCCACAACAAATATTCAATAACAATGATCTAAAAGGGTTATATTAAAGAGAAAGCATTTGTATTTTCATCACTAAATAATTGAGTCCATGAACATTCTCAATGACATGTCTATGAAAAGGTGCTTCATTAGTATTTCTTGAAGCATTATTTTCTTCAACATCATGTTTGGATTCATTAGCACCCATCATTGCCTCCTCCCTTTTTTCCTTCTAGTATCGTTCTTCTCCCCACCATCACACCCATCTTCCTTTATCTACTCCCCTATTTCTTGATCTACATTATATAGAGAATGAAATGAAGGAAGAAATATAAATGGGAACATATAAAGAGATATTGTAAGGACCACAGTAATATAGTGAGACCTAAATTCTATTAATGAATGGAATAAAATAAAAAAAATATGAAATGCAAAGAAATTTGCCAATTCAGTTTATCTTAGGTAGTGGGGAGGAATTATTGTTATCCTCCCAACCTAGGTTCGATTCCTGTAGGTGATATGATGATATTTATTGTAGTAGATGTTAGTGTCAGTGTCTTCAAACTTCCATCAGTGATCAAATTGCTCTTTTGCACGCATATTAGGTGTCTCATTCAATCAACTGCATTTCATTAGGTCATGGATCAACTGATGGTAGTGGTTTAATTTCAGTTTCCCTCATGTCATATACCTGCTGGCCCATTGAAAACCTATTTTTAGTCATTTATAATCATTTCAATTCATTTCATTCTGTTTTAGGGTTTAGTTTCACTAGGTCTAGGGTTCGTCATCATGGTCATCCAAAATTGAATAAAAAGGTCAACAAGCACATGAGGAGGATAAATAAGTTCATAAAATCATAAATTTACTTTTGATATGCTCAATAAATCTTTTTTACCTCAAAACTCTGTTTTGAGGTGAAAACAGAGTTTTTCTGTTTTTTGTAAAAATTTCATGTAATTTAACTGTTTCTATATGTAATAAGCTCAACAGTTGTTCCTGGTCACCTTGCCAACTCCTACCATTGCAAAAACAAAAGCACCAGACCATCAGTCTATCTAATTGTCAAGAAAAAGTCAAACGTCAAATGAAAAACAAAGTTTTTGAGAAAAAGTGACTAAGACTTTATAAAAGTGGGTTTGCAATGAGGAAAAATTAAAATGCATCATTTATAAAGTGAATTCATGCTAGCTATTCATTTCATTGTGCAAAGCATCAAGTGGAGAGCCATAATCGTGATTTGAAGGGAAATTGAGCAAAGGAGGAAGAAAACCCAAAATTTGTAGCAAAATTGTCTGGCGCTGTGCATCAGAGGGTTGGTGCTGCGCATCAGACTGGCGCTGCACATCAGGTAGTTTTTGCCAGTGTTAAATTACACAGGCACTGCACATCAGGCAGGCGCTACGCATTGGGCTCAGTGCGCTACGCATTGGCCAGGGAGGTTCCAAAATCACCCAAATTCATCCCAACTTCTCTCAGATGCTGCATTTCACTCCTACAAGTAAGTGTTCATCCATATTGAGCTGAAATTAGTCTTCTTCATGTTTTGTTCATGAGTTTGGTTTCTTAAAATCAAAACCCTAGCTTGCCTTCATATAGTTTCACCTCATTGCAAAATTTTCACCTCATTACAAAACCAACATCCTTTTTCCCTTTTCCAAAACTTCATTGCCGTAAAATTACCTATTGATTCCATTTTTCCTTTCCCTTTTCCCCTAAGAAACTAATTCCCATTATTAAACCCTAAGTCCCTCATAAGTGAAAACCCTAATTTCCTAAATATTTCCCTTCATTCCCCTACTCCACTTCACATTTGCAAAATCTCTTCATACTCATCTTCTTTGTCCTCACCCATTGTCATTGTTCACCATACCATCATCACATCACATCATAAGGTAAGCATCATGGAAAGAAGAAGTGAATCAAGTTTTGAAGAAGATACACTTAGTGATATCTCAAGGGAAAGAAATGTGCAGTCTAGGAAGCCTCACAAGGGTGGAAAAATTATTAGGGATGAACCTATTAGCATGAGTGAACTCCTTGCTTGCCCTCTTGCCACCACATGTTTCAGATATCAGTCTTGTTTTGAGTTTTGTGAGATGGTTGAGAGGGTCAAATATCACCATAAGTTAGCAAGGCAGTTTGTGATAAACATGGATAATAATATGGTGCATCTTGCTAGGGTCAATTTCACTCTTTCACCAACTATCATTGCAGAGGCCACAAGAATGCCAGATGTAGGGGAAAAGTGGAACAAAAGGTAAAATATCAGTAAGCAGCATTATGAACCTTATATCAAGGCCAAGTACCATGGTAAACTTAGCAAGGTGTTTCCTTTCAAATTCTTGGAGGACCAGTATGTTCCACTCATGAAGCTTATCATCCAATACTTTACATGTGAGGGTAGGTTCTCCAGACTTTATGCCTACCACATTAGATTTCTTATGCACTTCACCAAGGTCAAAATGATGAGAATTACTTATTTCATATGTAAAAACATAGAGGGGATGACAGTGATTGCAAAAAGAAAACCATATCCACAGTAGCTCAATAATATTTATCATTTTTCTGTCATCAAAATTGTTGTTTTGCAACAGCTCACTCAGTTGGGAGTGTCATGGGAAACTTTCATTGCCCATGAATGCTTCAAGGGGCCTCAAATATTTTCAGATCCTCAAGAGGAAGGTGAACCTTCCGGGCAACAAAAAGAGCCTGAAAGTAAAACAGAGGAGGCTCATGTTCCTATGTTTGTCACTTATGAAAGAGGCACTAGGATGCTTTTTGCAGCTGCCAAGCGAGTACTATCTCCACCGGGGGTGGAAGGGGTCTCGTTTTCTTCACCGGACCACGGGTAAATGCTATCTTCACCGGGGCTGAAAGGGTATTTACCTTGTTCTCTAGCTAAACAGGTACATGGCAGAGACAAAGGAAAGAAAAAGATGCATCAGGAGGGCCCTACTGAAGGGAAAGACAAGGATTTTGTTTTGACTGAGGAGGATATCACTGATTTGGGCTCTCAAAGCTCAAGACTCAAGGACATGATTATCAAAGAGAAGGAGGCTGAAATAAAAGCCTTATCGCTTGACCTTGAGAGGGCCAAATGGATCATCAACTTTCTTGAGTAAGAAAACAAGCAACTGGAAGATAAGCAAGCTATTATGGAGTTGCAAATGATTAGAGCAAATAGGCAAGAGGCAAAGAGAAGAAAAATCAAGATGACATCCCTTGAGCAAGTAATTGAGGCTGACCGAGAATCACGGTTGGAGAGGGAAAACATTCACCTTGAGAATATTCTAGACAAAGCCAACAAAGAGAAGAAAATGTTGTGCCATATGGCCTACCACTACCTAACCCAGAACAAGATTTACAAAACAAGCGTAAAGAGGTTAAAAGCCAAGTTAAGGAGAGCCTTGAGGGTCAATAAAGAGCATGATAAACTCAAAATTTTGGCTGAAGCTTCATTAGCCTAACAAATCTCTTAATAAGGTTGCCTCTTGCCAAATTTGAAGAAAATTTGGGAATTTTTTGTCATTTTGCAATTTTGTAAATAAAAACACAGGAAATTTCAGCCGATGGCACTGCACATTGAATTGGCTCAATATTTTGCCAAATGGCTTGTAGTTTTGGATTCCTCATGAAAAACCAATGAAACCTAGAAAGTTTCATAAATTTTGGAGGAGATTTGGGTCACCAAAAGGGCAAACAACACTCAAAAAGTGCCCTCTCTGCCACTTTTTGGACACACAGGAACCAGTCTTGGGGAATCCACGTTTGAGGGGGAAAATGACCTCCAAATCCGAAAATTCAAAGTGTTCTAGAAACTAGACAGGCAGGGCTTTCCAACGAGCTATCTTGGGTCTAATTTGGATGAGTGGAAGGCCTCCAAACGTAGCCTTGAATTAGCACTGCACATTAGGCTTAGGGCACTACGCATCAGGCAAATTTTTGCCAATTTTGCCTAAGACTCAGAATTTTGCCCAGTTTGACTACCAGTTGACTTTTTCTCTTCTCATTGGTAAATTTTTGATGGTAAATGATGTAAATTTAATGAAAAATGACTTGAGGGGGTAAATACATTAGTTAGAGGTGGTTTGAGGTTGAATGAATCAGTTTATGTGGTTTTAGAGGCAAGCTGTTCCACTGCCTATATTCTTGCTCTTAGTTTATATATGGTTGAAACCACCCCTCTTCTCATGGATTCAACCCCTGATGGCTAGAATAGGTGGTTTGATGCCTATATTATGTACTTTCTTAGTCATTTGTAAAGGTTGGACTCTTGTGGATGCTTTGAGCTTCATTGTAAATCACTTCTGCAGTTTGGCAAGGAAATGAACCAAGGTTTTGTAGCAGTTTGTGGGATTCTTGTGGTAATGTGTCTTGGCATTGTTTATTCCTTTGTTATTTAGTTTCTCTCATGTGTTATATGTGCCAGCATCTATTTCTTTCTTCATAACTAAATGAATCCAGATAGATAGGTGGAATCCATTGATATTCAGTGCTCTACCTTGAGAATACATTTAGTTTTTAATGTTTTCTGTTGTTTGAGGAGGACTCATGAACTTTGCATGCCCTCCCCAACTACTCACTAGTATTAGATTATCGTCACACTCAATTGAAAGTGTCAAAACACCTACCTACCTCGCCCCACAGAACATCCTGTAAATCTGAGTTGATTTCCCGGACCCAAAGCTGCCTTCTTCATTTGATCCAGCAACCAACCATCAAAATCAAACAAAATCCTCTGATCTAATATACCTAGCCTTAAATCAGCATTTCATTTCAATCATCTCAAGCCCTAGTTGCCATATTCTAATTGAGATTGACAAGGAGAGAGCCCTCTCCCAACCTGGTAGGGCTAGCTACCAGGTTAAGCATGGTTTGATGTTACCCTAGACCTGCCTTCCTTCAGCTTGAGGTAGATTTAGGCACTAACAGTAGATTCGAGTCTTTTTTTTTATTCTAAGCAGTCCCTTAAGGACCAAAACATGTATACTCCTCATATGGATTATAAAGATATTTCTCATGGAAAAAAATGTAAAGCTATTCAAATTAGTTAGAATGGCATCAATTGAACACTAAAGAGAGATGTGTTGGCTATGATAGTTCAAAATAATTCATCACAAGAGGCCAAAAGTGCCTTTAGACATAAAATATGATGCCTTGAGATTCAAAAACCCTAAATATTTAAAACCATAATCCCAAGAAATGATATGGAAAAAGGCATGCAAGCCTTAAAGAGGCTACTAGATACATCAACTTTCTTGAGGTGCAAATTTTGTATGAAAACTTCAATTAGATTGTTTCTTGGACTATTACAAATATAAATCCATTTCTATATCTTTGTTTAGCCACTCAATCAAATATATTTTGGTTTGTGTCAATTTCCAAAAATGAAAAAGAAATGCCTAAAAAAATCCTTGAAATTTGTGGACATGAAAAACTACAGTAAAACTACAAATATGTGGAACCATTCTTACTTAGTGGAACAAAGGAATAACCACTAGAAATCATTCCCCCTTAAGAATTAGTGGTCCACATTGCGTCAAGTTTCTCCATTAGATGAGAAAATTTCTATTGAATCTAACTCCTTGTGAAGGAGCTACCCTTCGTACTTAATAGAGTTGGATCTTCTACTATTGGTGGCCCTTCATCTTGGTGTCCTTGATCCAATCAATTTTTGCCTACTTAACATAAACAAAAGATTGAGTTTTTTAGGGCGAAAGTACTCAACCACCTCTGAGGTGTCCAAGAGAGGTGTAAAATATGGTGGAATTGGATCCACATTAAATGCAAGGTGTATACCAAGGAAAGGGGATTACTTAATTCAAAATCATTCTTACCCATGGCCTTGTTGATTGTGGAAGGCCCATATTAGAGTGGGAAGATATTTTGAATGGGTCCTACAAGGAAATATCTCTGCAAATGTGACCTTACCTTATATTTCACCTCAAAATTGTGTGGAACTTGATGTTGAGTGTTTCACTGCTTGTCTCTGTCATTAGATTTATGAAAAATATCATGAACTTGTTGTTGGATATGTTCAATTCATTAAAAAAAAAGTGGTTTCTCTATCATCCATGATTTGAACATAGAATCATTATTCTTATGTAGATTCAATGGGAAAATATATGCTAATTGAGGCTAATGGATGGAATCCCAAGCACACCTAAGAAGGGTTGAGGCCAATAGAGCTATGAAGGGATTTTAGATGTTTGGAGTTGTGCACTCTTGAGATATGTACTATTAGCATGTTGGCTACATCTGTTTTTCCATAGGTTTGGGTTGGAAGGTAGTTGAATTAGTTAGCTTAGTGTTTATCAATGACCATATGCTAGACTATAAAGTGCTAAGGAACTTATTGTTCTTATCTAAACTAATGGTTCATGGGAGCCTGCAATGAGCCAAAACATGCTTAGTAAGAGCTTAGCAGTGACCTCTATTGTGGTACTCTTCTTACAATGCGTCAAAATGAACATCTTACAGCTAATCAACAACTACAAATAAATATTTGCTGCCATGTTTGGTTGAAGGTAGGTAAAACATGTATTCCAAGGAGATAGACTACCAATATTTTTCCATGGTAGGCATAAGAGTGTACAAACCTTATTTTTTTATGATAGGTTTAGTGATGGCATAGGAAATGTATGATATAATATAATTGTTGACATTTTACTAGATATTTAGCTAGTAGAAGCACTTTTGCAGTGCTATCATTATCTTCTCCATGTTGAAGTTCCCTACCACCTAATAGTAATGCACCTCCCAAATCAACTTCTCATTATCTCTTGAACGAACATAGAGATGGCCAATGTGGCAAAAAATTTCATCTTAGAGATGAAAGTTTGAGTACATATTACCTACACCTAGTGTCTAATAGATAGCAACAAAGTCAATGTCATTATCATACAATTTGAGCCACTTGGAGATCTCATGTCATTGAAATTTGAGTAGTACAATTAACACTACAATTGGATGTTGACAAAGCTAAGTTACAAATTTGATATCATGTTACCTTTATTGTACTTGATGTTCAAGTGGAACTATTGCATATACATGGAATGCTTTTAAGGGTGGTCATTCCATAAATTTCACTACGTTTGCAAAATCCAAGGGCTTGTGATAAGTGTAGATGATCTTATCCTTACCCAAAATGTGATGCTTCAATTGGTGATAGGATTTCATAGTGGATTACATCTCCCTGTCATGGTTTGAGTACCTACAAACTACTTCGAAGAGTGTCTCGTTGTGATAGATCACATGATATCCCTATAAGTGAGGGCTACATCAACAACACAATTTGAAGCATAAGTCTCAATCTTGAAAAATTGTTGTAAATGTGGTAGAGCCAGTATCAATGCCAAACAAAGGCAATGTTTCAAACCCTCAAATGTTTTCTATTGTAACTTAACCTAAATGAACCTATACCTATATGTAACATCCCTTGCATTGCCCCTATTTATGTAATATGATATTATGATTGTACAACCAACATAGATAGCCAAGGATGGTTGATATGTTGATTAAGCATTTAACATTATTTATTTAAAATTAAATTACTACCAACTGAAGGAAGGATTGCCTTATGGATCCATAGCTTAAGGAAGCTTGCATAGTTGCATGCCTTGAAATCCATAACCTAAGCAAATTAAATTGTTGAGCCACTAGTTGTAGGTCAATCGCACTGTCTGACAGATTTTGGTAATAGATGTGATTAAAGAGAAGTCACCACCTAACTGACATTCAATAGATTGGATTGGGGTAGCAAAGGGCACAGGACAATGCCCATTCCCCCTCATTAATTGGGGTGAAAATGAAAGAAAGAGGGTGGTGCCCAATTCCTTGAGTAGATAGAAGATCCAAAGCAGCGCTTTCTCCAACAGGCATACACACAAATATTATATTCACAGCAAAAGAAAGCCTAGTATTGGAAAAATATTGATGGATAACACTGGCGAAGAATAGCAGTCAAGCAAAAATGATTGTTGTGGAGAAATAATAAGGATTTACTAGAGCTAAGCATGAAAATTGAGTATAGTGCTCAGCAATTTTGGGTGATATTCCTTGTATTTGATGTGTTTGAGGCCACTGGAATGTGTATCTAAGCCTAAATAGTCAATGGGAAGATCAGTGGATGACAAAATCATTATGGTTCTTGTTGTATAAATTTTTAAACCATTTGGACAAGGCAATCTGATCCACAATGGTGCTTGCTGGAAGAGTTGTTAAACAACATATACAATGAACTATAGACCCTTATAGTTCATTTTATGAAAAAAAAAATTAGAAAACCACATAAATAGTGGATTAAATTTCTGGGAGCTGAGAAATACCCCATCTAGACCTTGGGTGAACCCTTGTGATGGTGAGTCATTGTAGTGCTTACTGTTAGAGAGCAGTTTTTAAATCACCAAGATAATGGACTTCATCTCTTGGGTATGTGACTAAACCTTTGGTGTAAATTTCCCTTAGCAAGCATCCCCTCAAACTTGGGATCTGGCTCGGGGGTGGTCAGCGATAAGAAAGACTACATTGTAGATGGCCTATCGTTGGGTGGAGACTGGAAATCCCTCCTTCAGTTTCCATCCAATTTAACACATTCAGATAAATATAATTATTTGTGCATATTTGGATTATGGGCTCAAATAGTCCTTGCTATGTTATTGACCAAGGCACACCCCTCTATATTCATGAATGAATGCATGAGGTTCATTGTTATATTCATGATTGATAACTATTGCATGCCTATGGTTATAGTGAATGTTTGCATTGTGAAGCTTGTTGCCATACATAGGATTTGTGGGTTGTATTATATGTTATGAATGGAATACCAAAGTTGTGCCGGTGATAACTTAGTTCATGAATGATGTGATAATCTATGTTTATGCACACACACATTATTGTTATGATTTAAGGAATGTAACAATTTTAATGATCAGAGGTTCATATGACTTAAAGGATAGTTTATAACTTCCCTTGTGCAATGATGTAGTTCTATGTATTCCATATTTATGTGATATATATCTATATATATATATATAATATATATATATATATATATATATATATAATATATTATATATATATATATATATATATATATATATATAATATATCATATATATATTATATATTATATATATATATATAGATATAGATATATATCACATAAATATGGAATACATAGAACTAGCTTGCAAGAAGTTGTAGGGTTGGATTAATTGAGAATAACCTCCTGGTGTAGTTCTGTTGAAAAACTGTAAAATTAGGTGTTAAGGATTTGCCCCCTTCTTCTTTCATAAACTACATAATAGGTGTCATGAACACCAATTCCCGTACTAGATATCAACTAGAATTTGAGTTTCAAGACTTCAATCCACTATGCCTTAGAAACAATAAAATTTGTTGTTCAAGGTTGTCTCCCCTTTTCCTTGCAAAATCCCCCTTCTTTCCTCTTCTTTCATGCATCAATGAAATTCGAAGATCCGATGTTGGTAGGAGCAACCACTTTTTTGAAGGCCCAGATTACTTTTGGGTCACATTAATCTCATGTTAAAATGTATTCATGAATCATGGCTAGCAAGAGGTAGTTTTTTTGGGAACTATCCCAGAGGCCTTCGAGGTCATATTTCCCCTTTTTGATTGGGTAGGTCCAAGGTTGTCAAGAATCACACACTTCTCGCATGACCAGATGTACTTAAGCCTAGATAACAACCTCTCTAGCCTTCACATGGGGCCCACACAACATAAACAATGTCTGGCTGCACTCACTACTTTATATAGGTATTGAATCTGAGAGTTTTGGGAATTTGGGGGTGATGAAAGGCACACACCTTTTGATAATCTAGATGTAGCTAGAATCAAATTTTATTCTTGGCATTGGAGGGCTAACCCAATAGTTGAATGGTGTCATTTTGGAACCCTTCAATATGTTATCAAAGAGTTCAAAATTTTGGGATGAAAATGTTAGCCCAAAGGTGCAAGTCCAAATTTAGCCATGCCCATTGTTATCTCAAAATCAGGCCCTGAAAGGCTGCAAACCAAGAAGACTTCAAGTAACTATTTGAGACCAATCTTTTAGCTAAGGCTTCGCCTCCTTAGCCTGAGAGGGCTCTCTCAAAGGGTTTAAGATTTGCAATTGTGATTGAGATGGCTAACTCTTCTATGAAACAAATAGGAATGAGGTTGGTAAAATCTAAATTAACAAGCATCCATTGGGCTCATGGAGTCATATGTTACTCAGCATTAACAGTGAAATGGCTTTGAAATGAAATTAAGGCATTTAGACTTCAATATACATAAAGTACAGCAGACACAAAGGGACAGTATATGAGTACATGAAGGAAATTAGAAAACAGCATGTGATTTCTAAGTAATCAAGTACCCATCAAACTGTAAACAACATGAAAGACAACAAGAGGAATTCATACATTGAAGTCACTATGATTCTTGAGTAGCTGGAACCATTCACTGTATTATCAAAATAAACAGAGTCTTTACATAAGCTTGTCAACAGAGCTTTTTTACATAAACTTCCAACCCTTTTTTACATGGTTGTTCCTGCTATATATAGAGCTCTTCTACCTGATTGAGATTCCTCCTCAAGCATGAGGGGAACTCGAAATCTACTTCTAATGACACCTAATCAACTTTTAACTGCCTATTAAATGTAACAAACTTCAACTAGACTTTCCAGAGATCTAAATCAAGTAAGATTCTAACACCCTGTTATGCTAATAATAGCCTTGGTTACAATGGTTCTCGTTCTTTGACATCTGGTTCCTTTCAGTTTGGCTGTTATGGGTGTTCAAGGCTCCATGCTGGTCTTCTATGCCACATCCTCTCCATTGTCCTGAAATATAGGAAACTACCCTTGCTCATTGGTCCTTACAATTTTCGAATCCACAAAAACAGGTCCTTCATCTTTGGTTTTCCAAAATGTGACAGATGGCCACATCCTTGATGTGTTGTCCACCTCCTTTATATTCAAAATCAAAAACTCCTTTAAGCTGTTTTGACATATTTTGAACCGTGGTAAAGGCGCTTATTTTATGACAAAAGTTAAAAATTGGACCTGAATCCATACTTTTCCACCTATCTTGACTTGGTTGAATCTTAATAGCTTCAGCTAATGCCATGCATACCTTGTAGACATTCACCTTTGAAAATTTCCGCTCATATTCAAAACCGGTTAATTGAAATTGGACTGTTTAGCTTCAGTAGTTTCGTAGCGCGCTATGAAACTGCTGAGCTTTAATCATCACCTTCAGCAGTTTCGTAGCGCGCTGTGAAACTGCTGAGTTGCTTCAAAAATCATAGTTTCAACCCAGAAATTTACTTATTTGAGCACTTTGCTATCAAAACCTTCTTTGAACTATTCCAAGACCTTTCAAAACTGAATGGAAATGCAGGATTCTTCAAGAAAGGTGACACTAAGCAAAATCATCAAAATTTGAAACACAGCCTTACTTGAAATGGGATTTCATTAAGAAGATTCCTTCAGCTGGCATAACTGTACCTTTAAGTCTTCAATTTTTTTCTTCATGACCTTGATCCCAACTCTTAATTGCATGTTAATCATTCTGATGAATTTTTCTTCTTTAATTGTCGGTACTGTCCAGGTATGGAATTGAGTATTATCGTCAACCACCTCTGAAGTTGTTTTGTCTTCCCATAAGGTCTTCATTCTGTAATAATTAGCTTGTTGTATGGCATGTTTCCTGGCAGCTTTCCTCAGCCTGGCAATCTCAAGGTTGGCAGATTCCATTCTACTTTTCAAATCTTCCATACTATCTTCTTTATGAGTGGCAACTGTTTTTCCTTTGTCCTTTCTTTCACGAGGCTGTATCTCTTCCCCTGTTTCATCTGTCCTTGGCGGTACCTCCTGTACTTGCTTAAACTTCCTTGTTATGGGTCTCCTGGGCTTGAAAACAAATTTTTCAACTTGCTCATCAAACTTGAGTTTCTTTGAGGCTTTAGCTTTCTTTGTCTTCTCGTTTCCTGACTGCATCAAATAATCTTGAACTAGTGGGGACTCTTCAAAGTCAATTTCCTGCAATAAATCATTTAAATTTCCCTTCAAAGCAGGACTTTCTTCAATAGCTACTGACTTACCCTTTTCTTTAGCCACCTGGCTCCTCGTTCTTCTTCTTTGAACTACTTCACCCGTGCTTGATTCATGTGCAGTCTCTTTGACCTGAGCTTTTTCTTTAATTGACTACTGAGGTGTATCTTGAATGATCAGTGGATTTGCAGATTCTCTAACTTGTTTCCTTGCCTTTAACTTTGAAAACCTCTTGGCTCTTGTTTCTGTTTGAAGACCTGCAGTTGTAAGATCTTTTGCAGCTAGAGGGCTGAGACCGGTTTGGCTTTTGAAACCAAACATGAATATAAATGTATTCCAGTCTTTGCCTATCTTTTGAAGTTCATGCAAAACAGGTAACTTAATCAAGCCATGGTGAAACAAAGAAGTTTCACAAGCCTCTTTTCTCAATTGCACCTTGTCACACATTTTACTCAAACTGTGGAATAAGTAAGATCAATAGAAGCCTTCCCTGTAAAATGGAAAAGGAGTTTGAAATGGTAGGAATACACCTTGTTATATCTTCCTTCACAGGTCAGGTATTTCTGTATACAAGTGAGCAAATGTGCATAGGACTCTTTGACATAGCTCCTAGGAACAGATTTGCTCAAATCCGAGTTAACGAATTCCTTCTTTAAAAACTCTTTGCATGGATTCATGTCAAATTTGAAATTCTTGAGCCAATTTTCTTGCCCTCATGGAATCTTTGTCACTATGGATATCATATCTGGCGAGACCTGCAATTCCATCATACCCACCTTTGAGTTTAATCCTGTAAAATTTAGTGCAAATTCTTTAGTCACCTGTGCATGACCTCCTTGTAACTTCCTGCAAAAATTCCAACATTCGGTTTTTTTAAATGCCTTCTCCACATCTTTGTTCTTCAATGTTATGTCCAAACCTTCAGGCTCGTTTCTCAGGCATTTGCCTGATCTATGTTCTTTCTTCTCTACTGATCCCTCCATGAAATTTTGATGACCTGTAAGCAGGGAATGCTAGCTCTGTTCAAATTGTAAACTCTGCCTCTTTTGAAAATCTGCTTCACCTAATTTACTGCCTCGCCTGATTTGCTGCCTCGCTTGATTACAATGTTATTTAAAATTAAAATCTTGCCAATTATAGTTTTTTAAAATTGCAATCTTGCATATTTGTTATTCATGCAAGGCTTACAATCATCATTAAAACTTGTACATAGGTGGCTTTTCTTGGAACTTGTATTTCGTGTGTATCAACAAATCTAATGGTTGTGATAATGGAGATGGGTGGTGGGACGTGATAAGTGGAGTACATGAACTGACAAAGGATGACGCAACCATAGATTTACTTAACGGATTTGAAATTTGGGAAAGATTCGTTGCGGAATGAACGAATATCTGATTTCGCAGTGCGGTTAGTTTAAATTTTGAATGATGCACTGCGAAATCACCTAATGACGTATTGCGCCGCGAAAACACCTAATGAACTTTTGCGCTGCGAAACTGCTAAACAGAGTAAATGCGCTGCGAAAACACTTTAGAAAGGTTACATGCGCTACGTAATTACCTAAAAGGCTTTGTGGTGGATAGCAAAGTAACACATGACTATGAGATCGGTGATGAATGAGGGTGACCATTGGTAGATAAGAATACATGCTTGACTCATGACCTCCTAAGACTCAAACTTTAAGGAAAAAACGAAATCAACTTAGATTAACACTGACCTTTGTCATCAGGCTAGGATGAGAAATTTTAGCATTAGATTTCTTAAGTGATAACACCCATAAACACTTGTGATGTAGTTGAGGGATTTGTGGGACCCATGTTGAGTTGGCATGTCAGTGCCATGGGGACTAGATCAACTACAAATAGGTGTCACATGATAATATAAGGGTGAAATGGCATGGGGTGACGTGGTTTGGTTGGACCCTACTCTCCAAAAAATTCTAGTAGTTTCACCCTACACTTAAGGAAAGTAAGAAATCTCTCCAAATGGGGAAAAATCACTCTAATTGGCCCACATACATGGAGAGTGGTATCACCTTTTCTACCATGGAATTGGTGTTCAACTCCCTGAAAGTTAACCGGGCGAAATCTCTACATAAATGAGGTCAACAGTCATGATTGATTGAGGGCTAGGAAAGGGTCCATTGGGTGCCATGGGTCTCTGCCACTATATTGTTCACCTCCTTTTGTTATGTAGAGAGACCCTAGTTTAGTTTGAGATATTACCATCTTGCACTACTTCATTGAGATCAAGGAAATTATGGTAGTAAAAACTGGTACGTTATAAATTTGGCCATTCAAAATGATAATGTCACTATAGTGCATAGATTCACAAACAACATGGTTTTTCCATGTATAAGATTTCCCTAAAAAGGAAATTACAAATATCAAGTGGGGCAACATCACATATCACCTCACCTTTAAAGGGTTTGATGTTATGGGGTAGGTGGCATTGTTGACTCATTCAAATGTATCATCTTTGGCTCAATCAACTAATGGTGTATGGTTAGGGGTGTGGCATCATCGACAAATTCAATCTCTTAACAACCTTTATCGATATCAAGTTATTCTATATACCATTGTCAATAGTGAAATGTTGTGGGGTCTATTTCACCCACATTTGTGAATAGAAGAAGTGATCACCTTCTTCAAGCCTCCTCTAACTCTTATGTTTGGATATTTTTGGTTACGATGGTATCATTAGGTTCTACATCGATGATCTACTTTCTCTTATCTAGGTTACTATTAGAGTTTGATCCAAAGTCCTGGGGGCTTTTATCTTAGCTAATGATTGCTTCAAGTGATATTCATCTATGTTGTGTTAGGGTTTTTTGGGAACTTGTGCCACTTTCCAATTTCCTTCTTTGACTTTCCATCATCCATCTTATGCTATGGCTTGGATTGGTTATCTTGACATTGACTATCCTTACTGTATCCTCTGGTTTTCAAGTTAGTACCACACTTAGAATGCTTATACTATAGTAGATTTCTAAATTCAAATTATTGCTTATTGTTCTACTTAATTTTTTTCTTGATTTAATAGCATATCAACAAGCAACTCCCAACAAGGAGATGTCCAAGAAATCCCACAGTGATACTTCATGATCAAGTGCCACTTAGAGTCTCTAATACCCATATTTGATATTAAGTATGGAATATATCGATGTACTTCAACACCATTTGGTCTCTCTCCTAGTGCATAGTTGTCCATCTCATGTATTGGTCATTACAGTTTCCAACATGGTAGAATTCATCCTTGAGGGCATCCACAAAATTTTCCAAAGTGGGTTCTGTCATAAATTTTGCAAACTCACATCCTACATTTCTCTCCAAGTAACTATCTATTGGCATGCAGGGGTGACCCAGGGATCACATTTCAAGCCAGAAAATCCCCTTTATACACTTGCATTTTCAACCCCTACAAGTAGGTGAGGTCTCACCCAAGGTATACTGATGGATTCATAAGAGACTTTGAAGGTTATGCAAGGGAAAAGGGGTGATGGAAACATCTTTGGTTCAAAATAGCCTACCTTGAAATAATACACCCACAATATGTCATAGATAATCCATTAAACAAAAGTACATTCAAACACATTTATAATATAAGTTGAAATATTCCCAATGAACTACGACATACATTAGTCAAGTAAAATACATTGTTTAACCAAAAAAGTGAGCATTCAACAAGAATTCATTATTTGAATGCAAAATTAATGCCAATGCAAAGTAGGGGAAACAAAGTTCATTCATACCCATACATTGTCATAAACATTGTATTCCAACCAACTTGTTGATTTAGAGCATTTACCTAGAGCTTATTGCCATAACTCCATCATTAATTCATTCATTAAATCATCGATGACAAAGTGCAATATAACAGAGCCATGAGAAACTAGTCAAAAGCCTCTAGGGATTTTATATTAACAACAAATATCATGAACACAAGTACAGAGGAGTCTCATACACCCAAAAAGGGGAGAAATCAAACATTATCCATACTAGATTTTTAATCCAACGTCATTCATTAGGGGAGTTCTGAGGTCTAAAATGGGCCTCCTAAGGCAATAATAAAATAATAGAGGAAATAATAAAATAAGATGAGAGTACATCATCAAATTTTAGAGGGAAAAAAGAAAAACTATTTTTTCAACTCGTATTTTCAACTTAACTCTATGGGTTTACTCTAATTTCAAGCTGCAACACTAGCAGGATGTAGAATTTGATTCCTCATCCCAAGAGTACCCATGTTGCATACTTCTGATGGACCTTGCTACATGAAAAATGAGAAATTCTGAAAAATGTGATTACAATCATGTTTTTCCATGTATTTCTCATTTTTCATGTAGCAGGGTCCATCAAAAGTATGCAACATGTGTACTCCTTGGATGAGGAATAAAATTTTGCATCCAACAAGTACTCCTAGCAAAATTTGAGTAAAACCTTAGGGAGATAAGTTGAAAATAAGAGTTGAAAAAGTAGTTTTATTATTTTATTATTTTTTAATCTTTTTACTTTTTTACTCCAAAAATGGTGAATCCCCCATGGTTGACATCATAATCTTGAACCTTATTGGTTCTTATAAAGTTTATGTTGGTAGACATTTTTCTTAGGAGGCCCATTTTAGACATCAAAATTCCCCTAATGATAATTATCAAAGCATATATCTAGAAATGTCTTCAAGAGAGAAAATATAAAAGCAATGACAACATTAAGCCAAACACATTATATATAGAAACATCAACTAACCAACATACCCACATTAGAACTATCATAGTAGAATGAAAATAGAGTGGAATCATAGTAAAACGAAATAGAATTGGAGTGGAATTGTATTCGATTAGAACCATATACAATCAATGGCAACTATTTATATACTCTTCAATCCTCACAAACATGCTCTCGAGAATCTTAGGCTAGCTCACCTTGATGATTTTTCTTCATACATGTCCATATGCAACTGATTACTTGACTGTATTGGGCCAAATCACCGTTCTTTCTCATAACCAACCAACTCACATAGTTGGGGATTTCACTATCAACCAGATAATACTTTGTTGTCCTGCAACCTTCACATCTTTCGTCACACATTTGGGCAGTCTATTAGACCTTTGCACGTCATGTTGTGTGTGGTATCCACCATCCTCTCCACGGTCTCTCCATAATTGGGAAAATTTTCAAAAAAAAAAATCTCCTTTTTCTCCTTTTTCTTTCCGGGCCCCAACATGCCCGCAATACTACTCGTGGCTTGCCCCTTAGCCACTTTTTTCTGCCTCTATGCCAATGGAAGTGAGAACTTGCTTGGTCTTTGCCAAAAATTGTTGAAGATTCTACTTTGTTATTGCTACCTATTATTTTTCTTCCTTTTCTTGATTAAGGATTTGCTCCACTATTTTGATAGACATGGGCATTAGAAACAAAATATTATTGTGTTCAATCATCTCTCTTACTATATTTTATGTTGCAACAATGTGGTTAGTGATCTAAAGTGCTTCATCTTGCAATTTATCTAGTCATTGTGCAAGCTCATGTTGATCCACCCTTAGATCATTGATTTGTTTATTTATATTTTCACTCTCTACCATGGCTAGTCAACACTCAGGTAGTGAGAGAGTAGCCAGAATGTTGTGGATGCCTTCATTTATTTGTTGCACCATCTGGATTTGATTACCAAAATCTTTCAATTTAGTGGTGTCTTGCAATTTATTCCAAATGTCCAAGGCCTCCTCGCATAATCAACTATATTAGGTACTAATTCCTTGGACAGCTTCAAATGATGCAAAAAATTCATTTTCCTTTTCTATCATTTGTAGCTCATTTGGAGGAGTGAGCAGCTTGACCTATAATTTCAATTCTTCCACCTGCATTTTGAGGCCTTGAATAACCTCCAAAATTTTGGACAGTTTCTCCTTTGCATGAATGTCAATCTCCATTGGGAAACTCGAGAGTTTACGATATACTTCTTCGATGACCCATATGAGTGTCCCTTCTTTCTCTTTAGCTTTCTATGGCACTTCTACCAGTCGCATGTGTGCAATTTTCAGAGCTTTGTGCTCATTAGTGAGTTGGACTAGGTCTTTCGAGGTTGTTTGTGCCCTAAACTATACTTCATGGGAAATAGATTGTTGCAATAAATGTAAAACATGTATGGGTAACTAAGAAATAACCAAATCTACCCGGGGCAATGCCTAGGCTCGATGTTGGACATCAACTTCTGTAAAGTATATTGTGACTAGGGGAACAATCAAGGTGTGATGCTTCATCGAGGTAGACGATGATTACAACAACTCCATTCATATCTTTGGTTCACGAGGTGCATTGGTTACCTCCATCATAGTAGCTGACTCATTACACTTGGTGAACGATCAATTTCCCTTGATGACTTAATTAACGAGTGCAGTTTCTCCAACTATTGGTGTGTCTAGTCTTGTAGTTCTCTATTCTCTTGGGCCACTTTTTCAATGGTCATGACAAGAGGGGCAGTTCCTTGTTCAATCACCTCTTTGATCTACTTGACAAATTTTTCTAAGTCCTCCTCCAACAGAGAAGTTACCTCAAGGTTAGTCGTCTTCTTCACCTTCCTGTTCTTTTGTGTGCCCTTTTGTTGACCATGAAGTGGTATCTTCTCGCCTCCTAACGCAACTTCCTCTTCTTCAGGGTCCCATAGTGGTGTGTTGGGATGCTCTTCTTCAAGCTCCTATGGTGGGGGTTCTAGTTGTTCATCTTGTTGTTGAGAAGTCTACCCTTCCTGTTTAGGATATTGGCGCTCTTCCTATATGCCAGTATCAATTGTTTATACCTATGCTTGCTTGTTCATGGATTCTATGTGCCATTTTGTTGGCCAATAATTTATCATTACAACCATTAGCTCATCAATCCTGTACCGATACTATAGCCACTACTTGTCGGGGTCTAGCAAGCCTGATTATATATAAAATGGGGTGTGGTGTGGAATCATGCCACAACTTTGTAAATCTCAACATCCTGGATAGGGATATGAGATACATATTTAATCACATGGCTGACAACCTCATTCCAAATGTATAATATGACATTGTTATCATGGCGTTTCTTTTGTCCACTCCGTGAGGGCGAACATGATCAAAAGCTAAGAGTAATGAATTCAAAATTCTTGTCTTGGACCTTAAGGAAATCCTACATGAATTGGTTCAACAAGAAATTCACCCACTTCATCTACACCCCTTCAACATACTTCATAGTAGTCATGACTATGCCTTCAGGGCATTGACCATTCTTGCATTTCCTCAAAAATTTACAAGCCATGAGTTGGGTAGAAAAACTTACACCATAATCATCTGTCATGGATGTTATCACTCCACAATGTTTGTGAGCAGTTGAGAATTTTTTTGTGACTTTTTTTTGTGAATTTTTTGTGAATTATTTTGATCAAACAAGGGCTTTTGATCCTCATCATTAGTGGGGAGCCATGTAATCCGAGCAATCAAACGAGTGTCAATCTAATTTCACTCATTGAGCCATAAGAGACCACCATGCACACACGTTAGCAACAATTTGAACAAATGTTAACGTCTAAACTCCTGCCAAAGTGCAGGATATTAGGGACATCTAGCATGTCAGACGTCCCCAGTCTTGTGGCCCACTTATGAACCTCAATAACCATCATTTGTCCTGGTTGCTTGATCCTCTTGGTGTACATATCTTCGACAAACTCAAGGAATTTATTTAGGCCCTGTACATCATGATCATTGTACTTTAATTTTTCAACAATTCCTAGCATTTTTCCTTCTTGTATAACCCCTATGAAATGGGTGTTGTTAAGAGCCTGTATTTCAGCTATTTAACTAGTTGATCCTTAGATTTCACAATTGACTAAGAGGTGGTGAGAAGCACAAGTTCCCTTGGTCCTCATTTTCTTGGGTACCAATGATGAAGCCATAGTAGAGATATCTAGTAGTTGAAAACCCTCTGCAATGTATACTACACACTGGTCTCTGGATTAGTTGTTCTCTTTGGTTTGCGCTCAAACTTTGGCTCTACATTGCAAATGGAATATAATGAAAGTGAAATTTGAGGAAATAATATTCACTTACATGCCTTATGAGTCTTTCCCCTACAATAACTTTTTGGTGATTCTAACACACTCTTGGAATAATTTCGTCAATCTCACATGGGATGGAAATGTAAGCAGGAACTCTATTTTTTGGACCTAACTATGCTGTAAGTCATTTTAGAAACTTTTCTTTCAAAGCTACCAATCGAGAATATATTTTTTCTTAAATAACTTTAATGTTTTTTTCACTAAAATTCCATAGTGTCTAATCCACATAGGTGGTACACAATTTTGTCAACGCCTTTTTCTACATTTTTTGGTTCTCGTTACCGTCACCAACTCAGTTGTAGTCCACCTTTTTGGTTCTTCTCAGTACCATGCACTTCATCTAGCAACCTTATCTCTTTACATCACATTACTCTTAGTGCGTAGTGTGTTAACTTCTCACCATGACAAGAATATTCTACTCTGTCATTTCTATCTCATTGGTCCCCACAATCATGAAGTCTTTGATGTTATCACCTTCTCAACAGTTAATTCTACACAATGTTCTATGATGTTATAATCGCTTAAAACAATTTTCTTCAATTCCAATCACCCCAGTAACAGATAAGAAATTATAGTTAGAAAATTAAACAACAAATGCACAATAGAAGATAGCCAAGCACAATGAGCCACAAATATTTGGTTAAAGACCAAGGGAAAAAACCCGCAAGGGGAAAAACCCTTTCATCAATTCTTCTTCTTCTATTAGTCAATCAATGTTTAACATGAGATACATAGTCCAAATAGTACATCCAACAACTACTTAAAGTCAAAACCTTGAATTTCCAAATCAACCAATAAAAAATGAGTCAATAATGAGAGATAAAGTCAAATCTAGTCAAAGGTACAGGTCTGCAATATTTTGGTCTATGAAGGAATAGTCAATGAACTACCCTAACCATCCAAAGTCAACAGTCCAAATGCTCAAAAAAAATTGGTCAACTCATCAAATAATTCTCCCTTCCTTCCTCAGTCAAACCCAGTCAAAACAAATAAAATATCCTTCCTTCAATTCGGTCACCTTTTCCATAGTCAACCTATGGTCAAACCCTAGACAGAAACCGTGGTCAAAGTGCCTAGAACAATTTGGTCAACCCAGCAATCAATTTGATCAAAGTCTCCCTCCAAGAACTGATTTAAAGCAACAAAAGAAGAGCTCGATCAATAGAATTCAATGTAGGTCATAATAGCTAAAAATAGAAAGTCAACGCAAGTAAAAAATGAATCTCCTCTCTCCTCTTCACACATGTGAATTTCACATTAGATTGAATTATTTTGTGTGGATGAGATGAGTCAAATGAGGAGTCAATGATGTTTTATTTATATGATGTTTTGGTGGGTCAAATTTTGACTTGAGGTCGACTTGACCTTTTGAAGTTGACATGGACAACGGTAAAAAAATTAAGTTTTCTCTATCAATTTTAAAGGTGAAATTAAGACCATAACTACCAATTGTCAACACCAACTCCTATCTAGTAATACATATAAAGTTAAATATATATATATAGATCATCTTTGGGATGTCGGGTGGTTGTCTTTGTACAATTTCATCCAACTCTCATTGACAATTCCTTCGAGGGGCTTCCCATTCAATTTTTCAAATTAAACAACCCCGACATTTCTGACATACTTTATGATATACGATCCCAACCAATGCAACTGAAATTTTCTAGGGTGCTTTGGAAATTCACTGTCATAAAGCAACACTATATCACCATTCTAAAATTGCTTCTACTTATTATGACAGTTGTGTCATGCCTTCCCCCAAGCCTTCTGCGCATTTTAGTGAAACCATGTCATGAATTTATCTTCTTCTTGTTGGAGTAACGTTGTTAGTATTTTATCTACTTCCTTGGATTCTACCAACTCTATTGTGGCAACAATGTGAAGACTAGGGACAATAAATTCCATGGGCATTACTACCTCCTGCCCATATAACAACGAAAATGATTTTTGGATAGTAATCTTCTTTGATGTAGTCTTATAGACCCATAGTACTGTAGGAATCCTCAGGTCCCAATCATTCCTATCTACATTACATACCTTTGTTATTTCGTTCTCTATAACCTTGTTGAAGGCCTCCACTGTCTCATTCTCTCGTGGATGGTACATATTTCTCTTCTAATGGTGTACCTAAAATTATTTTGTCAATGCTTCAATGGTCAAATTTAGAAAGTGAGTCCCCAGGTCACTCATCAAGACTCTAGGACATCCAAAGCAGGTCACAACATTCTTAATTAAAAATTTGGTTGTAGTCTCTAAAATACAATCTTTGATGGGTGTTGCCTCAACCCATTAGGTCAGATAATCCATCACAGTTATGATATAGCGTGCTCCACCTACTTTTGTCCGCAGAATAATTGGCCAATAAAATCCACTGCCTATTTGTCAAATGGTTGTAGTGTGATATATGGATAAAGTGGTGCTTTGTCCTGACACAAGGGTTGTCTCTTTGAAAAACATCACAAGTTTGATAGAATTCCTTCACATTGTAATGGATTGTTGTCCACAAAAGACCTACACGCAAAATCTTCTGCACAGTTGCTTTTCCTACATAGTGACCTTTGGTCACCTCTTCATGAGCCCTTGTCAAAATAATTGGTTTTTCATGCTCCACTACATAGCAACAAAGTATACCATCTCCACCTAGCATATATAAATAACCCACAATCAGCTAATTGTCCACTGCTTTGACTAACAATTGTTTCTTCTATGCAATTGTGTAATCCTATGGTGTTGTTCCCATGTTGGGGAAGTGGATGATCTCTACAAAGTGAACATTTAACATCTCCACGCTAAATAATTGTGCCTCTAGTGGGCTACTATTCACGTCTCATGTGTCCTTGCCAAAAAAGGATCCTTAATAAGTGGTATGGACCTGAATATAGTCTACAAGATTCACTATCACCTTGATGTCATACTCCTGGAACAACAACAACCACCTTCATATTCTCCTCCCCAACACTGGCTTGTTGACGAGGTAATGTAATGAAAAATGGTAAATATATAGTTTGAAGCGTGATCTTAGCAGGTAGTGCCTAAATTTTTGTATAGCATATACCATCACCAATCCTACATGCTTTGTCATGGTGTGATTCCTCTTTGCTAAAGATAGTTTCCTTCTAGCAAAATCAATTAGGTGGTCCATCTTAGCCTCTCTTGGTTGTGCAAGTACTACTCCTAGGGTAATTGATGATGCATACACATGAACATGAAATTGTTTGCTCCAGTCATTGAACTCGAGGATCAACATAGTGAACAATTTATTTTTTGAGGTATCTAGCGCCCATTAGCACTCTTTAATCCACTAGAACTTGATGTTCTTCTCCAATAATATTTCCACTGATGCAATAATTTGCACATTTCCATGCATAAACTTCTTGTAATATCCAGTATGCCCCAGTGTCACATGCAGTTGTCGTATTTTCATTGAAGGTATTAGTTTCAGTATCATGGCGATCTGCTCTAGATCCATGGGTGAATAAAAAATACATTTCTTTAGATTTAGGGAAATTTGTAACTGTTTGCATCTGTCCAATGTAGGAATTTACAAGGTAAGTTCCTTAGATATAACACCCAAGGACACCACTCACAAATAGATCACAGATCAATACACCAGTATTCTTGATGTGGTTAAAACCCTTAAAGAGGGAAATAGTCCACGGCCCGAGCCAACGCGACCACTTCAGGAAATTTATTAATAAAAGAAATAAAATTTGCATAAGCTTCTCTCATGAACGGTCACCCTACAAATGACCCTCCATGCTCTTTAAATAAATATCATGGACCAATCGGGTGTTAAGCCACGGATCAAGTGTCGGTAATACTGAGGAGAGAATGAACCGTCGGATCACTTTATGTCTAGAACATATCGTGACCGTCAGATTGTAAGTTACAAATGTACATAGTAAAGAAACACACTTTACCTAACTCTA